>LBNU01028382.1:66633-110191 GCA_014162995.1 Artemisia annua
TATGGAGGTCTTTATGGATGATTTCTCGGTCATTGGGGATTCTTTCCAATCATGTCTCTCCCATTTAGAAAACATGCTCAAACGGTGTGAAGACACCAATCTTTGTCTAAATTGGGAGAAGAGTCACTTTATGGTCAAAGAAGGCATTGTCCTTGGCCATAAGATTTCTAAGAGCGGGATTGAGGTCGACAGAGCTAAAGTTGATGTCATTGCTAAATTACCTCATCCCACCACTGTCAAAGGAGTCAGGAGTTTCCTTGGTCATGCCGGATTCTATCGTAGATTCATACAAGATTTTTCTAAAATCACCCGGCCCATGACTCATCTTCTTGAGAAAGATGCTCCTTTCATCTTCTCTCCCGAATGCATCGAAGCTTTTCAGACTCTGAAGAAAAAGCTTACGGAAGCACCCATCTTAGTTGCCCCCGATTGGGACCTGCCTTTTGAACTCATGTACGATGCAAGTGATTTTGCTATAGGTGCGGTCTTGGGGCAACGAAAAACAAAACACTTTCAGCCTATACATTATGCAAGTAAAACTATGACTGAGGCTCAGAATCATTACACCACAAAGGAAAAAGAATTATTAGCCGTGGTGTATGCTTTTGAGAAATTCCGGCCATACTTAATCTTGACTAAATGCATAGTGTATACGGATCACTCGGCTCTGAAATATCTCTTTGCCAAACAAGATGCAAAGCCGAGATTGGTCCGATGGGTTCTCCTCCTGCAAGAATTTGATATCATCATCCGTGATAAAAAAAGGAGCTGAGAACCTAGCGGCTGATCACCTATCCCGATTAGAAAACCCTCACCAGGATGTGTTCGAGAAAAAGGAAATAAATGAAACGTTTCCTCTCGAGACACTCAATGCGGTTTCTTTTCGTGGTGACTCTACTACCCCATGGTTTGCCGACTTTGCAAACTACCATGCGGGTAACTTTGTTGTGAAAGGGATGTCGTCCCAACAGAAAAACAAATTCTTTAAAGACGTTAAACATTACTTCTGGGACGACCCCTACTTATTCAAAATCTGTGCCGATCAAGTCATCAGACGGTGTGTCCATGGCCAAGAAGCCATGGATATTCTCAAAGCTTGTCATGATGGACCCACGGGGGGACATCATAATCCAAATTACACCGCCAAGAAGGTGTTTGATTTTGGTTTCTACTGGCCCACAATCTACAAAGATGCTCATTACTTAGTTAAAGCTTGTGACGCTTGTCAGCGTCACGGGAATATTTCAAAAAAGAATGAGATGCCACAAAATGCCATCCAAGTCTGTGAAATATTTGACGTATGGGGCATTGATTTTATGGGGCCATTTGTATCATCTCGGGGAAACAAGTATATACTCGTGGCTGTCGATTACTTGTCCAAATGGGTCGAAGCGAAGGCTCTACCCACCAATGACGCCCGAGTAGTTGTAAAATTATTGAAGTCTCTGTTTGCAAGGTTTGGAACTCCACGTGCCATTATTAGTGATCGTGGTACGCATTTCTGCAATGACAAGTTTGATAAAGTCATGCAAAAGTATGGTGTAACTCACCGTCTTTCCACCGCGTATCACCCCCAAACAAGTGGGCAAGTGGAAGTTTCAAACCGTGGGATAAAAAGAATTCTGGAGAGGACAGTAGGTGAAAATCGTGCCTCTTGGTCGGATAAACTAGATGATGCACTTTGGGCCTTTCGTACAGCATATAAAACACCCATCGGGTGTACTCCTTACAAGCTTGTGTACGGAAAGGCGTGTCATTTACCGATCGAACTTGAGCACAAAGCCTTCTGGGCCTTGAAGCATGCTAACTTTGACATTCAAACTGCGGGTGATCACCGTTAAGTTCAAATGAATGAATTAAATGAACCACGTGATCAGGCTTACGAGAACTTTTTGATCTACAAAGAAAATACAAAGAAGATTCATGACTCTAAAATCAAGAACCGCGTTTTCAACGTCGGTGATCGAGTCCTTCTTTTCAATTCAAGGTTGAAGATCTTCTCGGGAAAACTAAAAACCCGTTGGACTAGCCCATTCACTATTGGAAAAGTTTATCCATATGGTACCGTTGAACTATCTCAAATAGACGGTCCAAATTTCAAAGTGAATGGCCATCGGTTAAAGCACTACTTTGGAGAGGACATACCACCCATGGTTGTCCCGGATCTTCAAACTTTCCCCATGAACCAATGAATGCGGGGATCGAGTCAAGCTAGTGACTCGGTGAACAAAAACATTAGCACAACATGGGTTTTCACCCATGTCTCTGACTTCTTTCTCTTTTCTAACACCTAAGTGTGGGGGAGTTACCCCTGCTGTTGTTTGTANTTCTAGTGCCCTTATACCCCCATTTTGGCCAAAATTTTTTTTTGGTGGAAGTGCTTTGCACTAACACGGCAAATGGTTATCAGTCCACCATGTCTAACCCACATAAGGACTGGCTAATCCGAGAGCAAATGGCTCTCGGTAAAGATATATCAAATCCGTTTATGGCTTACAATTTGCCAAAAATTGTATGGTACTCAGCTCACCATATCTTTGATCGTGAAGAGTTGGCTAGCCCACAAGATTATGGCTTGTGGTAAAGGCAGTGGAAAACCATAATTGGTAATCAGCTCACCAAGATGATAACTTTATTCTATCAAAGAGTTGGCTAGTCCAAAAGCAAACGGCTTTTGGTAAAGACAAATCAAATCCGTTGACAGCTGATGGTTTGCTCAAATCATTTGGTTATCAGTGTACCAAAGTATCATACTGAAACATTTGGCTACTCTAGAAGTAATGGCTTTTGGTAAAGAAACATCAAATCCATTAAGTTTTCATAAAAGATTGCTAGGGACTAGCAATATTTTAGTGTGGGGGATTGATGAGTGTGTAAATACTCATCATTTTTGTCTTATCTGAACTGCAAAAACATTCAAAAACACTCAGAAATGCATCAAAATACTGAAAATATCCCAGGATTGTGTTTTATATGTTTCAGATGCAAAATGATTGAAAACAGATAAAAAAATGAACAAAGTTTGCATAATTGGCAGTTTCAGTCCCTCAACTTTCAAAACTTGAAAAAATCAGTCCCTGAGCATTTGTTTTTTAAGAAAATTCAACCAAAGTCCTTTGAAAATCACAAGTTGTCACAATTGGTCCCTGGGTGAAAAGTTTCAAAATTTTACAAAATTGGTCCCTGAACTTTGCAAGATTGTCAAAAATGGTCCCTGGGATTAAAATTTTGGAAATTATCAATCATGGTCCTTGTGTTATTAAACTTTGGCAAAAATGATCCTTGGGTGAAAATTTTGGAGAATTTACAAGTTTGGTCCCTGAAGTTTCACATTTTGCAAATTTAGTCCCTGGAGGTGTTATTTTGGAGATTCTCATTTAAGGTCCTTGTACTATTCATACTTGGCAGAAATCACCCTTGCAAGTACTTTGGGAAAGTTACAAACTCAGCCCCTAAACTTTCAGCAGTTCACAACATTGGTCCTTGTGTTTATTTTGCCTAAACCAAACGGACTCCTTTATTATTTAACCCAAAAAAACAAACCAAGCCCACCCACCAAATAAACCCACTCCCTTATACCCTGTGGCCCAACTCCTTTTACTGGCCCAATAACCATAAACCTAACACCCCCGTTTGTATATCTCTTGGTCAACCAGTCAAACACCTCCCCCTTTCCCTCCCACCTTCACCACCACTTGCTGCGACCATCACATCCACCACCCCACTTGCCCATCACTTCCCACCGCCCAAACCCACCACCTCTGCTCACCATCACCTCACCACCCCCTCTTGCAATAAAAAAACAGAAAATGGTTATAAAACCATTTTGGCGCCAAAACCACTTCAAAGGCTAGGATCAATTTTTACCAATCCAATGGTCAAGATTACAAGTGGGAATTGATCAGAGCAACTTGGGAAACCCTAATTCTCACTATAAAAGAAGAAGAAATGAAGAATGAAGTTTGTGTAGTTTACTTAGTAAAATTTAGTATCGTTTTTATGCAATCTCTGTTTTTAGTTGTAAAACTTAGTCAAGTAATGTTGTAATCTCTTTTTCTAATGTAATTTGAATCTTAATAAATATCAATTTCAAGTTTTTCATCCATTTTCAGTTTATGCAATCTTACAAATCCAAAATTCTCAACTAGCTTAAAGCTTATTGATACTTGTTATTCTGGACTCTTAGGCTCATATAAGCTCCTATATAGCTTGTGTAAGCTATTAGAAACCTTAAAAACAGTCTAGGATCATAGAAATCAAAAATATAAAAAAATAAAAAATACAGTGAAAAATAAAAAATTATTGGAGAAGATACAAGAAAGCTGGAGCAAGGTTGATTCTGGATGGCCTTGGGTTAGTGGTTCTGTGGAGAACCTATAGGAAGTGATCTTGGTTCTTGGTTCATGTTCTAAGCTGGATTGCATCTTGTAAGAAATTTCTTGAATTTTAGCATTTTACTGTACTTGTGCTTATCATTGCTTATATCTGTGTTATTTAAGCTTAATTAGTGTCCTTTAGTGTAATTGTAGCATAATATTGGGTAGTTGTTCTTTGATTTACTTTGTGCTCACAAATCTTGTTTTGACTGCCATTTTAGCAATTCATAGAATCTTGGTCATTCTTAGTTGTTGCTTATGTTTCTGTGCTTATTTGAGCTTATTTAATCATATTAAGTTGATCTGAATCAGTCTCATAATCTCTAGTACTCATTTGTTTCACAAATCATAAAACAGTTCAGCAAAAGGTGTGTTTGGATTACCCTGCATCCCTGTGTTTCAAGTGGTTTTTGTTGTTGTTTTCTATTCATGCATGTCACATTAGGTTGTATTAGATCATTTGAGCCATAAAAACAGTAGGTACTTTGATAAAAAGTCAAAATCAAGTTTGATTCAAGCTATCTTGTTCACTGTTAAGGATTTGATTTAGCACAACCCTCAAATCAGTTCATAGCTTGGTAGGGAAGCTTAAATTAGTCTTATTACACCTTAATACACCTTATTCAATCACTGAGACCCAATCAAATCCCAAATTAGTCAACTTGTGCAAAGTGTCAAAAAGTCAAAAGTTTTCATATTCAGTGAAATAGTCAAATTTTCTTTGTGATTTCTAGGGTTTGAAATTGGAAATATAAAGTTTTTGTTGTTCTGAGTTCTTTTGTTGCTTGTTTACCTTTTTCAAAAAGAAAATCTTATTTTGGAAACCATTTGCTTATAAATAAGCAGTCCCAAAGTTGACCCTTTGATCTGTTGCCTCCCCTGTGCACAGTCTCATCACCCACTTTAATAATGTAGGATATTCAAAATATAAGCATGTATGGTTCTTGTGTTTAATAGATCAAATAGGAAGAAAGAAAGAATAAGAATAGTAGAAGAAGAAGTTTTAGAGAGAGAGAGAGAATAGAGAGAATTGGGAACTTAGAGAGAGAAAGAAAGAAATATTAGATTAAGTGAAGAGAAGTTCCAACCCTCTACCTTGGGTGGTAGAGGGTATTTATACAAGTTAGCGGGTGCCTCATGAAACAGGCTGTAGAGCGAGCACAGTGGGTGAAGACCCGACTCACTCCACGAATACTATTTACATATAAACTAATACTACGATAACTAAACTAATCCTAATAATACTAACTAAGTTAACTCTAATACGTAACTATGAGCTTATCACAATGCTATTACAAGAATGAGGTGACCGAGTCTTTACTAGGAATATTTGTATTCCTAACAATCTCCCCCTAAGCGAGTTCACCTTTGGAAATAAATAAGTACAATCATTAAGATCTTCGTCTTCAAGCATTCTTGTGATCTTGTAGCTCATAGTCATTGATTCTTCATTGTCAAGAACTTTGTGCTTTCAGCAGTAGATTTGAGATGACTTGTTCAAAGCGTCGGATGACCGTTGACATGACTTCTTGTTTATCATCCGAAAGAGTAGCTTCAAGTCATCTTTGTGGACTCAAGATGGCTTGTATGGAGTGTTGGATGATCCTTGACATTACTTCGTGTTCATCATCCAAAAAGAGCATCTTTAAGCCATCTTTGAGTAGTATCGTTTCCATGTGATTTGGACATCTTTGTAGTGGCATGCTCACACTTTTCTGGATCATGATCTTCTGCATCAGAGTTGTAGAAGCATAGATGAAGCCCATTCAATGATCATGATTTATGTTGATTCGTTGATGTTGAAGTGTGAGCATGAGGTGATGGATCAGCATCATCGTTGTCCGCCATTTGCCAATTTTGGTGTCTCTGGTGGTGAACCGCCTTTACACATGCTCATACATCTTTGTTTGAGTAAATCTCCATGGTTGTGCAGTTCTGAATTTCTCCTTGAAGATATAAGTATGAGCATGTGGAAACTAGAGTGATGTCGGTGATAGTGATAAGGTGGTATGTTGAGCTGCATGAAAATTTGGTTAGTAATAAACATACCAGTACTTACAGGTTCGGACTTCGAGATTGTCAACAGCATAGTGTGAAGACTTTCTCTAATCCTTACCAAGGCCGCTCCTAATCGGATACCCCCGAAAGGGCTTTCACTGACATACCGAAGTACACCAACGATTAGGTGAGTCACTAGAGATCACCCCACGACTGTAGACCTTTTAGAACACCACCGCGTACACTAAGCGTAACCCACGAGAGATTACCGAAGTGACCTGCTGTCAGGGCTGTTTGATGTTGACCCTGGCAGGAGTTTCCACTCAATCATTGGGAAATACTTAAGTTTATTCCCTCATAAGTGTTCTTGGCAGATTGCTAAGATCTGCGTAGGACTCATAGAGTTACCATTGGTGTCCTTAATGTTGACCAACCAAGGTAGAAGTAGCACGTGTTCCTATGAGATCTTTTGATGCATCTCGTGGCTCTAGACTCGATAAGTGCATTATTTGGTCGTTGGAGACTGGAGCGGTGTCTCATGTTTCAATATCAACATAGCTCGTAATGAGCGGTCGATAGATTATGCAGGGTTCCCCATGAGAATGAAACAAGCTCTTTTGAGAGAACTTGAGTGGTTAGAAGGTTTAGTGCAGTGCGTCACTGGGTCCATGACGTCTTGTCTTCAATACCGACGTTACCTGAGTAACAATCAGTAGCATATGAATTGAACCCGGTTTCTACCCTAAGGTTGAATAGTGGGAGGGCTATTTCTTTTCACCTTTTCTCATTTCATTTCTTCTTAATTCTTCAACCCCTTCTTTCTCCTTTCTCATTTATCTCCTTTTTTTCATAATCATACCTAAGGACTTTCTAATACTATCTATTTGGTATTGTCCTTGGGTAGATCCCTCCGGTTCTGGCGGATCATAGGATGGTTTTCCTAACCTTAGCCACCTTATAACTTCATGACTATCCTATGTTGCCATCGACCAAATCATTGAAAACTCTCTCAAAGTGTTCATGATTAAGAAACACAATTTTTCTAAGACTTTGAGAGTTTTATGATTTTCAAATGCTCCCCCTTAACATGTGCTCATAGGTTTTTTGATAGAAATTTGAACATGTCGGAGTGAGTTGCACTTTTATGAATTGATCCACTCTTAATAGACATATACCCTAGGGACACGTTTACGTTGCTTAGTTAAAGGGATCCATTATCAGCTTTTAGGTGATAACTAGCCCTAATAACTAACTTGAAGTTGTTAACATTCCTTAAAAAGGAAGTTAGACCCGTCAAAGTACATATCTAAAAGGAGTTTTTCGAAACGGTACACTCTACTTGGATAAATCCTTTCGAATACTAACATTTGTGTTTCGTCAATTCGATTGTTATATCGGAGCCACGCTCTCATGAAATGCCGAATCCTTTTGTCACCGAAAGCCATTTTGCTCCCCCTCAATATGTGCATTCATATATAAAATAGTTTGGCACATATAGGAGAGCTTGCATTTGTTTCCAAAACATCACATTTTTATCAGATTTCTTTACATAAATCACATTCTCTCCCCCGATCACAAATTTCAAGTCAATTGAGATTTTGTGATCCCAATTGATTTAAATAAGTTAAAAACAAATTTGGGAGAAAAATGTGGAATGATTTGAGTCTTTTCTGAAAATGAGACGAAACTTTTACTCGTTATGTGTCGAAAAGGATGAGTTTTGAAATGATTTAGAAATTTATGAGAAACTCATGAAAAATTCATATTTTGACACATAACATTAGAGACACATTCTTTATTCACTGCTGAGTATGCACACAAAAGCTTGTTGTGGTTGTTTATAAGATTTTGAAATCACTCTCCCCCTCAATCAATGAACCATTTGAAATTTTGGAAAAATTTTGTCATTGATTGAGTGATTTTAAGAAACGGTTAAGTCCTGATTGATTTACAAAAACTCATGGTACCACCAAGTTTTTCACAAATACTTTCCAGAAAAATCATAAAAGGGAAGATATTTGCGATAAAAAAAGACTTCTCTTCTTTAACAAGAAATAATGCACTGAAGCGTACATAAATTCGAGAGTGCACGGATGTAAAGTAATCCATGCCCGGATGAATTTCATCCGTTGTTAGGAACAACCGTCTTTTAGGTGACGTGTTTTCCTCATTTTGAAAACCGGGTTGCTATCTGAAGTAATAGCAAACCATAATTTTACGAACGGGTTACAGTCTGAAATAACTGCAAGCCATAATTTAAGCGCGGGTTACTGAAATAACTGCAAGCCATTTAGGCATGTTTTGAAAACATTTTGAACTTCTGTTCGAACTTCATTTAAAGATCCGTGTCATTATTGAATGACATTTCTAGGTCCGTAAATGTTATTGATGCCAGAAGACATGCCATGAAAATCTAATTTTGGTATTTGCTATTTTTTGATTTTTATGGGTTTTTGTGGGTTTTATAATTTTCTATTTTCTTTTTGGTTTTAATATATGTACAAAGGATACTAATTAGTTTAAGAAGATGTTGACATGAGTACCGAAATGAGAATATCGTTCAGCTCGTTGTAGAAGTCTGTAGTCAACATCTCTTAAACTTTCACCACCAAAGCTTTCGAGGCTCACGAATAATCGTCTGAACTTGTGGTTGCCATGATGTAATCTTAAACGGGATTTTACAACTCTTGTGACTTAAACCGAGAGATCGATTCTCTCTCGGGATTTTACTAAAGTCAACAAAAGAAACCGAAAGATGTAATATGCGAGTTAGACTTAGAGTGAGATCTTGGATAAGTCACAATTAGCACTAAGTGTAAAGTCGCGACAAGTCAAGTTACAATAGATCCGATCGTAATAAGTCAAGTCGTAAAGATTAACTCACAACGTCAAATTACAATCAAACTAATCGAAACGACTTAAGTCACAACAATTCACCAAGTGCAAGTAGTTAACAAATCACTAGAATCTCACAACTGAGTTAATCACTAGACACCATCAAATCGTTGAATTTTAGCCTCCTCATCGTGAAGCTTTGGTAGCTTCCCCCCAAACCGACAATCACCTACATGAGACCACTTCCCCCAAGTCGTTGAAGTGATGCAAAAAATCTCATTGTNCTTAAGTCACAACAATTCACCAAGTGCAAGTAGTTAACAAATCACTAGAATCTCACAACTGAGTTAATCACTAGACACCATCAAATCGTTGAATTTTAGCCTCCTCATCGTGAAGCTTTGGTAGCTTCCCCCCAAACCGACAATCACCTACATGAGACCACTTCCCCCAAGTCGTTGAAGTGATGCAAAAAATCTCATTGTATGAAGCTCATTAACTCGAAGAAAGCGATAACACCGAAATAACAAGGTGAACCATTGATCATCTCTGCGGTTATCAATCCCGGAATAAATGATTAATCCCGATCACATGACCTTGTTGTGCGTCCCCGATGTACACATTTCTCTGTGGTTTTGAGCAATTGTCTATTCGGAGGAATAATATACCAACATCTTCATTTCACCAAATGCATTCCAGTTATCTTGCAAATCATCCCATAAAGTACACGTGTACTCACCAGAAGTTGAGACGATGACACCAAAGTAACAGGTTGAAACACTGATCATCTCTACGGTTATCAACACCGAAAATAAATGATTAAACTCGATCACGTGTACCTGTTGTACGCCCCTGATGTACACATATCTCTCCCTTGATGGTTGCGATCTTATCGGAATCATCATACCAATGTGTACATGAATCATTAACCAGAAGCACTTTACCATAAATCATATCAGCACGTATGAAGATGTCGATAAGCAATATCATCTCACACTCCAAATATCCTTCTCATTTTTCTTCCCACTGAAAGCTGAAGTAGTACATACCACAAGTTGGAATAATACACCAGAAAACGAGTTAAGACACTGATTGTCTCTGCGGTTGTGACACTTGTCTTCCCGGAATAACTTCAGTTAAGAAGTATAAAGCTCATCATGTGTACTCGTTGAGCGTTTAGATGTATGTCTCCTTCCCCCTTGCTGGTTTTGATACCTCAGAATCAGCAACACGTTTTGCGCACACATTCTTGAAATCTTGTGAGAAGAACTAAATTGGCTTAAATGTATCTGGTGAGAATCAACTGCTACAGAAACTCTCTATGTCTATCATTACCAACCCTTATGTAGGCTATTTGTAGTGACCACTGAAGAAGCAAACCCGATATACCAAACTAGAATCTGAAGTGAAATTCCCCATTTTGGTGACTTAATCTTGCACTAATGTTGTAAGAACGGTGTAGAGAATTTATGCTCCAAGCAAATCCCTAAGTACTCAATACTTACTCAAAGTATGATACATTAACACCTCTTGCGATTATCCACAATGTCATCTGCGTGTGACACTGAGTACTACAACGTAACTCCTCAAAGTGATAGTTAACCAGGTCTTCAACCATCCACCCCGACTGCTGGTAACTAGATAAACCAAGTCTTCAACTTAAATCTTAATCCCGAGCAAGTTATCATTGAAAGTCATGCATCCAACCAACCCCGACTTCAAGATAAAATAAGACCACACCGTTGTGAAAGTTAAATTCAGTCTCAAATAAAGGATACCAAATAAACTCCGTGATCACATGACATTCCATGTCCAAATACTTAGCCAAAATTTTCCTTAATGATCTTGTGGTTGGTTTACAAAGTACACATTTGGAGGAACCACAATCCGTGATGAAAGAAGTAAGGAACGGATCAATATTCATGTGTGCAACTTTAATATCATGATAGTCATCATCAACACCTTGAGGAATAACTGGAGATTGAGTTTCTTGAGTAGTCTGATTTGTACTTCTAGATGGTGCATCTTGATCAATGGATATTGAAGAAGGTGAACCAGTTGAGTCAGCAGAAACCGGAGCAAGAGCTTCAGTCGCTAGATGATCAACATTCTTTGAAGCTTGGAAGTATTCATCAAACATAATCCCAGTCATCCTTAGTGAGTAGAACATTAGGTGTTGGAGGAGAGTCGTATAACCATTCTTCAACATCGATCAACATGTAATATATTCATACTTCTCCCCCTCAAAAATTGCATACGAGGTTTGCCATTCTTGATTGAGTAGCAAGTGAATAAGAATACAATCAATCATGTAGTTTATTCACACTTCTCCCCCTCAAAAATTGCATACGAAGTTTACCATTTTTGATTGAGCATGTGAATAAGAATACAATCAACCATGTAGTTTATTCACCCTTCTCCCCCTCAAAAATTGCAAACGAGGTTGCCATTTTTGATTGAACAAGTGAATGAGAATTTGATCAAAGATAAGTAGATCCACTTGATGACTGAATGAACATGGAGAAAGCATGAAGCAAGTTGATGGGAATGGTAAAAAATAAGAAGATTTCTCTTCTTCCGAAGATAAAGCGCACTGAATCGTACACCTTTCTTTTCTTTGATGAACGGGGCCTAAAGTTTTGTCAGCAGACGCCATAATGATGAAGACCGAGGCCTGAACTGATGTGAACAGACATCATAAACTTAAAGAACGAGGCTTGAACTGTTGGGTTCAAACGTCATAGTCATTGAAGAACGAGGCCTGAATTGATGTATTCAGACGTCATTTTACACATACATCAACATTGACATTCTAGACCTCCTGAAGCAGGAGATATGCTTGCTTTAGGCCTCCAGAACTTGAGTCTTCTCATGTAGTGAATGATTGATGTACCTGCAACTGAGTAAGGACTACCTGCACTAACATTACAAACTTGATTGCATATATATGGGTTAGTGACAACAGTATCCAAACCCTTGGGGGTTTCACGGTCAACCATGGTTTTGCCATTGGTGAGCAGCTTTCCGGTAGGTATCCACTTAAGTCCAACATTCTTAAAAATTCTACCAGTTGGAATCCACTTGTGGCAAGGTCTAGGATTGTTAAGCTTCTTATGCATAGTGGAAAACTTATCGTTATTCCTAGTCACCAAAGATGTAGTAGTTTGTATCCACCTAGGAGAAGTTTTAGGTATGTTTTGCTTCTTATGCACTGAAGATGACTTACTATAAATCCTAAACTTAACAGGTTGAGCCTTAGCAGTGTTCCTCAATAGACCAGAAGGCATCATACAAGGTTGTGAGCCTAAGATTCCATCCTTATGAAGTAGTGCCCTTTTGCTAGCCTTTTCTAGATCATAGTTCTTGTGCAAGTCATTCATATCATAAGAATTTTGAATCATAATGCTCGGTTTTGACACAGTTTTTGAACTAATCCTAGAGGAGCTGGGTGTAGGAGTCACTACCTTTTGAGGTTTAACAGAACTAGCAGCAGTTATCTTGGGCAAATAATGTTGAGTGACTGGTTTTGACAAAACTTGTTCCGCATCAACTTGGGAGGCAAACCGTGTTTTTGAAAGTTTTGGTCGTTCAGATATAAACGCAGTCGATTGTCTAACAACTGATCGATTTCTATTCGATTGAAAAACTGGTTTCCCCAAGATTGATGGTTTTGCAAACTTAGTGTTCACACTATTCCCTGTAGCCTTTCTTAGCTCGTTCTTTAATGCTGTTATTGTGAAACCCTTATCCTGAAGTTGAGCTTTGAGTTCATCATTTTTAGCAATCAAAGAGGTTGTTTGTTCTAACGTCTTACTTTTCGTTTCTTTGATTGACTCATCAAGATTTTTGCAATGCTTTTTCAAAGACTCACTTTCCTTAAGTAATTTAGCCACTTTTTGTTCTAATTCAATAGTATCACAATCATGTTTAGCCTTAACTTCATTACACATTTTGCACATCTCAGTAATACGATTTTTCAGGTTGTTGATTGTCAAGTTCTTGGTTTCTAGTTGAGTTTTCAAATCATTTATCATAAAGAATTCATGGAAATCAGGAAGTTCCGGATTTTTACATGGTTAGTTGGTTTGAAAACTTTCTTCCTTTTGTTGCATTGCAATTTCAAGTGAAATACAATGCTTTTCAAGTTGTAAGAATCTGTTTGAAAGTTCATTAAAAACTTCTTTATCAACCATATCATTTGATTTAAAAGACTCAGTCGTAAACAAAGAACTTGACTCATCATCACGTTCAGCATCCTGATCACTTTCTCCCCCTTTATGACTCATATTGGTTGAATTAGGAATGGTATTGCTATCATTCTTTTCCAACAAATTTGAGTCATAACTGAGCTTAATTTGATCAGTATGCTGCCATTCATTAGAAAGCACATTATGATGATCAGTGAGGGGTACCTCAGCATATGACACTTGTTCTTTTACCGGTCTGAAATCTGCATCCATGTCATGTGTAACAAGATTCACTGAACTGCTGGTAGTGTCAAGCTTATCAGTTTCTGATCCTTTACATATCGTGACAACTGACCCAACATCCGATGCTTTACCCGAATCACCAATACCATCACATGATTGCACCCGACATGCCTTCACTTTGTCATCATACTTAAGTTGGTGCTGTGCTCTTTCCTCAATGAACCTCATCACATTACCCATGAGTTGGATGAGTGAATCTCTAAACGTGTCAACCTCAATTCCCGTGTGATTGGCAAAACACCTTTTCGTCAACTGACTGTAATGGTCATATTCCAAAGTGAATTTCGAGTCAAAGAACACTTGGATTTGTTTGTTGATCACACAAAGGGCAGCCATGGATCCCATATTGGAAGATTCTCCTTTGTCAAGTTGTTGTTGTAGTTGATCTAAGTTAAGAATCATTGTGCATGTGAAAGTCTGAACATCTTGACCAAAGAGTGTTGCAAATGCACGCTCGAATCCCATCTTGAATCCAGTTCCCTCTAACAGTACCGAGAGGTGTGAGTGAAGTTGTCGAAAACATTCTATGCAGCAATCCTTTGCATTATCGAGCAGTTTAAGTGGCTAAAGAAACTCTTTCACTTGAGAGTTCGAGCACGAAGATTCCATATTAGGATTATCTGACTCAAAAACGTTTGTCTCAGCTATCACTGAATATGAAGTGTTTGACATGATATGAACGTTCACGTGATTTTACAAGTCTATGAGTTAAACCGAAAAATAGAATCTTTCGCGGGATTTTACAAAATCAAGACAAAACCGTGAGACAGTGATTAATTGAATGTGTTATGATTTGGTTTGGTTGAAATGGGTTTCAGACAATGTTCGTGTTTTGAAATCCGAATAAGCCCCGTAGTTATTCAATAAGCTCGACAATATCTCAACCCAACATTACCCAAAATAATTCACAATCTCGGATTTTGCGAAGCTCAATCAAAACCGTGGTTCAAAAATTGTACCAGATATTCTCACTCAAAATATCCACTTTCAATCCAAACAATACCAAAATGGATAAATAATTTGTCCGCTTAACTTATATCATGCCAACGAAAAAGAAATCAAGCCCAACAAAGTGATTAAGCTTAAAAAACGTTCCAAGTTAAACACACGCGGCCCAAAATGTAAGGCCCAATCGAACAAAGCAGATAAACCCAAACCTTGCCCTAATAATTCGATATATATAAACACACTAATCACCCTAACTTCACCCTAATCTCACTATCATAAACTGCTCACAAAACGATGCAGCCACCAAAAATTCGTCCTTCCTGTTCTTCTTTTCTGCCCAAGCAACACCTCAACACAAACCAACCATGGCTTCAAGATCTCATAAACAATCGAAGGTAATTAAAGTCCTTACGATTTGTTATAAGAACACGCAACACGCTCTTAGTTTTGGTTTAGGTAGGTTTGTTTTTGTGATTCGTTTCTTGTATTGTTTTCTTTTAAAACGAATGAAAGAAGAGGTTGAAACAATTTTGTTTTGATATTTCTTTAAGATTCGAACATTCAAAGAAGTTAATCTTCTTAAATTGATCTATGATGACTCTTGTTCAACAACAAATGATCTTTAAAGATCCATACACTCTTGAACAAATCTGAGATCGTTTCCTCTTTCACTTTTATTTATGTTTTGTTGTTAGTCCGAATGAAAGCTGGAATGGTACCTTTTAGTTTTCGTTTCTTCTTCAAATTTGAATATTAAAACAAAGATTGTCTTCACACGGATCAGTGATGGATAAGTTTCTGGTGGATTTGTTACGAAACAAATCGTATGATTAAAAAGACTTGACTGAGATCTTAGTTGTTGTTATATTTTTCTTGTACTACTCGTTTAAGTAATACTTGAATGAAAGAAAGAATGAAGCCCACTTGTTATGTTCTATCTTTTATTGATTCGAATATTATCAAGGTAAGGGATCTATGATTTATGTTGTTTGCAAATGGTTATGCTCTTGAAGAAATATTCGAAGCAAGTAAAAACTGAGATCTTGTCTTGTCTTTTAATTTGTTATTATTGTTATTGGCTGAGATGGGTTAGGATTTGTAGTCAATCTGGGCAGCGTTTGGTATTGGTTGAACACATACAGGTAAACACTACTCAAAATTAATTGCAACTTCTTGATGTAATCGCTATTTTGGACTAGTCGCTACTTTGGAGGTAAACACTAATTGTGGTAACCGCTACTAGAGACCTAAACGCTAAGAAGAAGGACAAAACAGTCGCTATCTGTACTTTTGTTATTACTCCCTTTTCTGGACAAATCACCAAAAGGTAAACTCTAAAAAGACAAACGCTAGCAACAAAAAAAGATAAACGCTATAACAATTATACCAAGCCAAGACTATCACAGTCCAGTACTTTGTCTTCTATTCCAAATTTGGACAAAACGCCAAGATGACAAAGCAAAAGGTAAACGCTAAATAGGACCACAAGCTAAACGTTGTCAAGAACAACCACACAAGCAGCAGGCCACAAACATTCCACAGAAGCCAGCAATCACCACATGAAATATATAACAAAGACCAAGCCCAACTTCAAATCATGAAATTACCTATTAACACTTATAGTCCCCAAACAAGATCAAACTAGGGTGTAACCTTAAAATACCATTCGAATCAAAATATAACACAAGAACCAAAATGAAAATTCAAGAGCAAACAATCCCTAGGATGAAACCATGGCTCTTGATACCAATTGAAAGATATTCAAAATACAAACATGTATGGTTCTTGTGTTTAATGGATCAAATAGGAAGAAAGAAAGAATAAGAATAGTAGAAGAAAAAGTTTTAGAGAGAGAGAGAGTGGAGAGAATTGGGAACTTAGAGAGAGAAAGAAAGAAATATTAGATTAAGTGAAATGAAAGTTTCAACCCTCTACCTTGGGTGGTAGAGGGTATTTATACAAGTTAGCGGGTGCCTCATGAAACAGGCTGTAGAGCGAGCACAATGGGTGAAGACCCGACTCACTCCACGAATACTATTTACATATAAACTAATACTACGATAACTAAACTAATCCTAATAATACTAACTAAGTTAACTCTAATACGTAACTATGAGCTTATCACAATGCTATTACAAGAATGAGGTGACCGAGTCTTTACTAGGAATATTTGTATTCCTAACATTTTTCGCATGTTGTGCATGTTATAGTTCTGCACAAATTGGTCATAATCCTTCGACAGTGAGGTAAGTATCAAGCTCACTCCAAGGATCTGAGGCATGGGATATCCCAGTCGGTCCATCTGGTCCAGATAGCCCTTCATTTTCATGACATAGCTACTGACCGATTGTCCTTCTTCCTACTTACAAGCATGGAAAGATCTGACCGTGTCAAATAGTTCCTGCTCTGCTTGCTGTTCGAACATAACTTTCAGTTCTCTCAGCATGTCAAATGCTGGAAGGTTCTCTAAGTTCTTTTGCAACTCAGGAATCATGCTTGCCAGCATGAGATAAGCCACTTCTTGCTGTTCATTGCTCCTGCACGTGTAGGCGTTACGAACAGCCGCAGAGGCGTTCGCAGCAGGTGCTTCAGGTAAAGCTTCTTCCAGATGGTAAAACTTTTGTTCAGCCCTGAGGACAATCCTCAGGTTGCGGTACCAGTCCAAAAAGTTGGTACCAACCACACAACCAGACAGAGGACTCCCACTTGGTCCAAGACAATCAAGAGCAAGTGGGAGGCCCATAATGCACATGAAAAGTAGTTGATGTCCTTCCAGAATTTCTGTGTTCGGAGGACCAATAGACATAGAAGGAGGCTTTCCCGGGCTTAGCTCAAAACTAGAAAGTTGTAGGCCCATGTCTTTTGCACCTGCACAAGAAATTTTAGCCTCTAACTCCTTACCAATCACCGGGAAAAGCAAAAATACTGCAGCTTGTTCCAGCAGCTATTTTCAGCAAAAATGTCTTTAACTCTATCGCCTTTCACCACCAAGCCACGATTACATTATATTGAAAGTAAAATACAACTAATCTACTTTTAATCTACTGTAAAAGTGCCCAAACAATGGCTACAACCAAAAGAATATTATTACATAAATGCCGAAACAATGGCAAACAACCCCAAAACACGAAATTAAACAACATACACAACAATCCACGTCACAAGTGGTCTAGGTTTTCATCGGCTTTGCATATAAACATAATAATACCATAATATTATGATTAAAACATGGTGTTGGCTAACTCCATGGACAAACATGCATGTATTTGCCATGGAAACAAAATAATTAACAAGAAATAAATTGTTAGCCAACCAAAACGAAGAAATTAATTAACAAGAATTAAAACCCCGTTTGGTACTCGTGTCAAATGGCCTTAGGTTCAAAACCCACTGATGTTACGACCTAATTATCATTTTACCATAGAAAATTAAGCCTTAGAGCCTCATTTTAAATCGTTTCACAAAACAATCAAAAAACATGCGTTTTAGGTCATTTTACACGTACCCGATAATCATATGGCACATATGATGGCTCGTGATACCACTATAGGTGATGTTTGAATATAAAATACATATGAATCAAATAAACGCAGCGGAACAACATCACCCACACGGATCCATATAGCCAATATGATTAATCAAATAACAAACACAACATGTTTATACCTTTGTAGCGTGATCGGTAGCAACGAATGGAGACCTTCACCAACGTTAGTAATTCACCAACAATACCCAAGTGACCAAAGTAGATCACCTCTATGTATTAGTCCACACTACACCTCACCGTATACCCCTTGGATGCTAGTCCTTAACCACGTAATCACGGAATGGCCTTTGAATAAACAAGATTCAAAGGAAGAGATCAAGAAAACAAAAACCCTATGTAGGTCTTTTGTTTTTGCCGTACATAAAATGGAAAGGAGAGGGGGAGAGAATTATGGTAAATTGTTAAGTGATAATGAGAGAATATCTTCCATATATTTGACCATAATTCAAAACCAAACTTCCCTTGGAAGTCTCCCTAGGCCGGCCATGATGTAGGCTCAAATGGGCTTCCATTTGTTTTTTCAAGTCCAATGGATTAAGTACATTACTTAGTCATTAGAAGCCCAATAGCGATCCCGAGTTATGTAAGGTTATTTATATGTCGTAAATACAATAAACACGACATATAAAGTGGTACCTAAGTGTATATGTGTGTGACCCCATAGGCTCACATACGTCTAGCCATATAATTAGTTATTATGACACGAGCATACTCCAACACCCACATCCCTCTTGGTGGACCCCACAACACTCACACAACTGAAATACACCCCTGCGGGCCCCACAACTACTAAATATATTATAGAGAGAACTGCAAAATACATCCATGTGGTTTACAGGTTTTGCCATCTTACATCCCTGTCAGAAACTTTTGGCAAGATACATCACCCGTTAGGCAAACGTTTGCCACCAAACATCCCTCGTTTACAATGAGGACTAACGGTGCAATTTTTTTCTCTGTTATCTCTTAACGAGACAGAAAATATTACACCGTTAGCCTTCGTCAGCAAAACGTTTGCACCGTTAGTCCTCATTTTGAGTTTTTTTCCGTTTTTTACGTGTTATCCGTTTTTTGTCAATTTTTTTCCGTTTTTTATACGTTTTATCAGTTTTTTACGTTTTTGTCCGTTTTTTGTACGCTTTACCGTTTTTTGTCAGTTTTCTCCCTTTTTTGTACATTTTATCAGTTTTTTTTTACGTTTTCATCCGTTTTTTGTACATTTAATCCGTTTTTTGTACGTTTTATCAGATTTTTTACGTTTTATCCGTTTTTTGTACGTTTTATCCGTTTTTTCTCAGTTTTCCCTTTTTTGTACGTTTTATCTTTTTTTTTTTACGTTTTTATCCGTTTTTGTATATTTAATCCGTTTTTTGTTAGTTTTTTTCCGTTTTTTATACGTTTGATCAGTTTTTTTACGTTTTTATCCGTATTTTGTACGTTTTATCCGTTTTTTGTTAGTTTTTTCCGTTTTTTGTACGTTTTATCAGATTTTTTACGTTTTTATCCATTTTTAGTACATTTAATCCGTTTTTTGTCAGTATTTTCCCTTTTTTGTACGTTTGTACGTTTTATCAGTTTTTTTACGTTTTATCCGTTTTTTGTCAGTTTTTTCCCTTTTTTGTACGTTATATCCGTTTTTTTACGTTTTATCCATTTTTTCCGTTTTATGTACGTTTTATCAGTTTTTTTACGTTTTTATCCGTTTTTTGTACATTTTATCTGTTTTTGCCATTTTTTTACGTTTTATCTATTTTTTGTACATTTTATCCTTTTTTGTACGTTTTATCCGTTTTTTTGTACGTTTTATCCATTTTAATCAGTTTTTTCCATTTTTTTACGTGTTATCAGTTTTTTACGTTTTTATTCGTTTTTTGTACGTATAAAACGTTAAAAAAACTGACAAAAAATGGATAAAAACTGATAAAACATACAAAAAACGGAAAAAATGTACAAAAATGGATAAAACGTACAAAAATGGATTATAAAACGTACAAAAAACGGACAAAATGTAAACAAAACTGACAAAAAATGGATAAAACGTACAAAAAACTGAAAAAACGTAAAAAACTGATAAAAAACAGATGAAACGTACAAAAAAAAGGAAAAACTGATAAAACGTACAAAAAACGGAAAAAAACTAACAAAAAACAACGTACAAAAAACGGATAAAAATGCACAAAAAACGGATAAAATGTAAAAAAAACTGACAAAAAACGGATAAAACGTACAAAACATAGATTAAAACATAAAAAAAAAACCGATAAAATGTCCAAAAAATGGATAAAAACGTAAAAAAACTGACCAAAAAACGGAAAAAACGGATGAAACGTACGAAAAATGGATAAAAACGTAAAAAAAAACTGATAAAACATACAAAAAACAGAAAACAACCGACAAAAAATGGATAAAACGTACAAAAAACGGATAAAAACGTTAAAGAACTGATAAAACGTACAAAAAACGGAAAAAACTGACAAAATACGGATAAAACGTAAAAAATGGAAAAAAAAACTCAAAAAGAGGACTAACGGTGCAAATGTTTGGCTAACGAAGGCTAACGGTGTAATATTTTCAGTCTCGTTAAGAGATAACAGAGAAAAAATTTGCACCGTTAGTCCTCCTTGTAAACGAGGGATGTATGGTGGCAAACGTTTGCCTAACGGGTGATGTATCTTGCCAAAAGTTTCTGACAGAGATGTAAGATGGCAAAACCTGTAAACCACAGGGATGTATTTTGCAGTTCTCTCTATATTATAATATTCACTGTAGGACCCACATTGTTCACAAGTGGGCCCCACATGACCCAATGGGCCACACAACACTCATTGGGCCTACACTAGCCCATTAACATCACACGGATCACATTCAAACTACAATTGGGCCAAAGAATCTCATAAGCGCACTAACGGCCCAATATGATAACAAAGGAAATATACGAATTCACAAGCCTATGCACGTTTGGTTTGGCCATTGTATTCGTGATTTTTACACACAACCTATGAAACAAAAGGCTCTATCTCATTCTTTGTACAAAAAAGAATCGAGATGAACAATTATCTCAACCTAATACGTACATATGAATAGTAAAACGAGACCATTTTGTAGCAAGCTCACACGTTTCCAAAAACGTACACAACTTTGGTCACACTTTGCAAAACACATTGCCATTGATCCTAATGAGTTCCAAACCCTCTAAACTTACTTCTTAAGTGATTCTAATCAACTCACAATTCACCAGATTCACAAACGAGCCCTAACTCATTTTGTTTGTCTCGTTATATATAAAAACGTGCGCACAAAAACTCCAAACATGTACAAGACCATTTGAAACCTTCCAAGGCAATTGGAAACCCATCATTACTCATTTTAAGAGTTTCTACCTAAGCCACATACGTTTCCAAGCTCCCAAGAACTCACAACCAATAATTCAACCCCTACATATTTATTTTTGGTCACGTATTGATTCGTTTGGACCTATAAGTGTACCACGACTTCTACAACTCTCACAAATGACTCACAAGACACTAAAACCCTATCCATAACTAATCTTAACGACCCTAGACCACAACTCAATCACAAGTGACCTTTTGGTCACGTTACAATAACAAACGGACCCTTTGATAATTTCACAACCAAATACACTCTCAAACTTTTCACACTAAGCCATATCACTACACAAGGACCTCAACACAACCCTTGGCAACTCATTATACATAGGACTCGAAATTAAATCAAGTTCTAGAACCCTAAAGCCTCGTCACCTTACAAACCGACTACAAGAACACATGGATATGCAAGTTGAGGGCCAATCAATCTATCCTAAGTCTACCCTACTCATTATCCCCTGCCCTTATTCTCTTTGTCCCTTCAACTTGCGTCCCTATCTTCAGGTTGTATACTCCCATGCATGAAACCTCACGTATACAACTCAAAATTCATTCACAACCACTCTTTTACTCATTGCCTTTGTACCAAGAAGAAGGAAGGAAGAACAAGCTCTCACAAGCTCACAAGACCTCACCAAGCCTCCACAAACTCATATCACCCCACCTTTGAAGGTGTGGTAAGCCAACTCTCAACACTCAACATGTTTTGATCTCATTTCCATGTCTTTTCATTCGAATATATCACCAACACTTTCACTTGATTTCTCCAAGTCTCGTTAAGTTCATGTCTCACAAAAACATTCACCCACATCTCTATACACCTAAGAAAGGAACCATGAACTCATTTTAAGCTTAACATAATCCTAAGATAAAAATCACACGTTCACAAGTTGCTTGGACTCAATATGAAAACTGCCTAAAATATTCTAAGTGTTTTACACATGATTTCTCATAAACACTTTGGTCTCGTTAATCCCTATTTATACGAATAACATATCCATATTTTTGTGCCTACTTTTACTTTGGAACCTAAAAAAACGAGTTACACAAAGCTTACACTCTCACAAGCTCATGTAAGCTATTTCACAAGCTCATTTTGTGGCACCCTCACTCGTTCACAGAAACATCACAAACACCCTTAATGGGCGAAAGCCCATCAAACTCACCTTTGGTTGTGGCCTGTTCCACGGCCCAAACCCACACCCACAAATTTTGGAAAGGCCCAATATAGGCCCAAGAACCACTAGAACCAGTTGGAAGCCCACTGGACCCACAGAACACCCAATGGGCCTTAACAGTTCACTTAAGCCCATTAACACTATAATAAGCTAAATAACAAGCTTTAAGCTCATACAAGCTACTGATAAGCTC
This sequence comes from Artemisia annua, assembly GCA_014162995.1. Classification (NCBI taxonomy): domain Eukaryota; kingdom Viridiplantae; phylum Streptophyta; class Magnoliopsida; order Asterales; family Asteraceae; genus Artemisia; species Artemisia annua. Next base: position 89,585 of record LBNU01028382.1, read on the forward strand.
ACACTGAATTTTCTAAGCTTCTGGGAACTTGAAAAATCATTTGGAATGAAGTCATAAGCTAAAATGTTATTTTGGACTTAAAATGCAAAACATATTAAGTTAAAGGACTAAAACTGCCAACTATGCAAACTAAGGGTATAAACTATAATTTCTGCAAATTAAGGTTATAAACAGTAAATATAAGTTATTTTGAGTCATTTGTATAAATTTGGAACTAAAAAGGACCTAAAATGAACATTTTACATATAAAGGACTAGTTTTGCAAACTTTATAAACTACAAGGACCAAAACTGTAAATTCTATAAAATTGGTGTCAAAACAGTACCTTTGCAATTTTTTTGTCATTTATTGACTAATTTGATATTATAAGTACTAAAAATGTGAAAATACATTTCATAAGGACTAAAAGTGTCAACTTTGAAAGTACAAGGACTAATTATGTAAATATTGGAAAAAGGGTGTCAAAACTGTAAACTTGACAAAGTAAAGTTATAAATAAAATAATTATGAACTTGAGGTACTTAAATGTCATTTTTATAAACACCTGGGTTAAAAATGTAAACTTTACAAAGTATAAGGACTAAACTTGTAATTTCACAAACTTAAGTAAAAAGGATTATTTTAATCACATTAATTACAAGAAGTAAATATTTGAGAACTAACTAGATAACAAAAGATCACCTTTCACTAATCACATTCATATATCACTTTCACCAAGATCAAGAACAGAAAACCCTACACCCTGCTAGGGTGTACAACTCTATAAGTCCTTCACGACTTATCTTCATCACACATAAAGACAAGACAATATTATGTATAATATTGTTTTTGTACTTAAGGCGTTACACAAATACCAACCACACCACTATAGGAAACTAAGGTTTCTCATATTATCCAGATTGCGTATTGGAGCCATTCACCCGTTGCACTTGATATTACTTGATTGCCTACCTACACACACTCATCTGAGGTGAGTCTTTAGTCCCACACTTTTTACTTGTTTTACAAACTATGTGGGTGGGATACATGCTACACTATATGAACACAAGTATTTTGAACAACTATTTTCACTATTGTATGCTACACAACTATTGCATAAGACACACGCCAACTTGAAAGTCCCTTCTATCATGAACCTTAGTCACTTGCGAGTGAACGCGAATAACTGTGAATAGATCTATTGGTGCTTGACAGACCCATTTGTTCTAGCCCACACCTGGTAGACAAATGCACTATTATTTGATACACTAGGAGAACTGGCAAACTCCTCACCCAAGGGCAACTTATACTGTGTTGATGCCATTACACGGCTCACATACTTGTTAACGTTGTGTTCATGAGACTTATGGCAATAAGCATACGGATCTAACTACTATAAACCTGTGAAATACTTGGAATGTGTTCATCTGATTTTAAATACAAACGCTATAGATTTACTCAACAATTTTGTTGACTTTTTATCATGTATCTCAGGTAATTGAAGCAAGCTCAGGAGGCATGGAGTGGGCATTTGACCTTTGTGTCGGTGGTGTAATATTCACAAACAGTCATTTTCAACTAATAATGTGATGTATTAAACATTGAACATCCTTGCATTTGAATTCAATAATATGAACTTAAAAACGTCTCTTTGAGTCGTTTTCTATAATTATGACTGTGATCCTTTACGTAACACCCAATTAAGTCTTCCTCTGTTAAACAAATTTTTGGGGGTGTTACAGATTGGCATCAGAGCCCTGGTTATAGAGAACCAAGTGTATTTTCAAACTTTGGACTATAACTACACTTTTAAACGGACCTATTACACCACACCACCGCGAGCCCTCCATGCCTACTCAACTACGACATTTAATTAGAAATGTTACATCTGTTATATGAACTATATGCTAAATGCTAGATTAGCAACTTATGTTACTATTAATTGGGCTATTACAGTAGTACCATGTCTACCTATTCACACCACACTACCTCCTCTTTCGAACTTGAGGTTGAAGACACTGCTTCGTCAGTGATCCCACCTGTCACCACTACACCTTTGGTAAATCCAACTATACCAACTGACAACTCCAACTCTTCGTCAACCGACGAGAGACTGGTGTCAACCTGGCATTGGTCCCCCGACCCAGGAACGGTAACTCCACCCACTTTACCACCACCACCTCCACTCAGTCGGGTTTACCGAGGAATGAGAGTTAGAATACTTGAACCGTATGAACCTGAGCCTTTCATGAGGCCATTCGGAAGGACACCTACAGGTTTGATACATATCCATACTCCTCGTCGAAGGTATCGACGATTATCACCAAGTTCTCCCCTTGATGTTTTTGGAGCATCACCACAATCATCACCGGAACACTATGAAGCTATCCCACCATCTCCACCATGTTCTCCTCCACGGGTTGAGCCGGACTTTTGGTTCAACTTACTTACTCAAACATTCTCGGATGCACCTTTTTCCCGAGGGATGGTACCTTCAGGAAATGTCCCCTCTCACCCTCCAGGTTTTCCTCCAAGAGTTTATGAAACTGGGGAATCTTCAACCACTGCAACAAACCGTGTCACTCCAACTATACCACCACCGGAGTATTATGAGAACCGACTTCGAAAACTTGAAGCAAGAATTAGGGGATTTCATCAATTCCAAAGATGAAAGATTCAAGCTCTGATGGATGAGATTGCCATGATCAAGGAGCAAGCAAGGCACCAGGAATGAAGATAAAATCAATCATGTGTTTTATGTAGTATGGGATGAACAATGCCAAAAATAAATATGTAACTTAATAAGCGACTTGTGACGTTTGTGTGTTTCTTTTGTTTCTCTAGAACAACAACGAACAAAGTATTAATGTATATTATGGTGTTTGGTTTTACTACATTTCCTATGTTGATTTACATTCCCGTTGTTGATTTTAACATATGTTGTGAATGGTATTCAAAACATGTCGTGATGATCATATCCATGTGTGTTGTGAATTGTATTTAAACATGAGGTGACTATATTGCCAACAACGAAAATATTATGTGCATGTTTGTGGGAATGATGTTCAAACATGTTGTGATAACTAAGAAGATTATGGTTCTTTATGTGGAAAGAAAACTTTAACAAAGATGGTTTCGGAAAAACAACAAGTAAAAGGGGATATAAGTATGAAATTTCAAGCCAAGCTTTTGTTGACGATGAATCATTGTATGCCATAGTAATTTCACGACCAAGTGGTAAAATAAAGACCTGGGGAAAAATAAACACAAACGATGTAATTACACGTAACAACAACATCATCGATATGTAACTTGTGCTTGAGATATTCCAGCATGGAAAACTAAACTTACATTTCTGTTGATCTTGACAGAAAATGCCTCGCACAAGGAGAACAGCTGCTTCACCTGAACCAACTCCAACACCAACACCAGCACCCACTCCAGCATCAGGATCAATTCCACCTTTGACTCCGGAAGATATCCGGAGAATGATTGCTGAAGGTCTGGCTGCTGCACTCGGAAACCAACCTACACCTTTGAACCGCTCCAGCAATGCTAGTGAAACTGCTGATGAACCAGCAACTATCATTCCACGAAAGTGCACCTATAAGGATTTCATGAGCTGTCAACCCACCTACTACAAGGGCACTGAAGGAGCAACTGCTCTTGCCCGTTGGTTTGAACGTTCCGAAACTGTGTTTATGAGAAGTGGTTGCCCCGAGAACTGTAAGGTAACCTATGCAACAGGAACCCTTTTGGATGAAGCTCAATCATGGTGGAATTCTGTAGTACAAAGTATGGGAACCGAAGAAGCTTATCAGATCACTTGGGTTGAATTTAAGAAGAAGATCCTTAGGAAATACTGTTCAAGGTCTGAAATCAAGAAGTTGGAAGATGAATTCCACTATTTGATGGTAAAAGGAGTCGAACTGAGAGCTTATAACCGCCGATTTCAGGAACTAGCTGTGTTATGCCCAGGTGTTGTGCCTGACTTGGACAAAACCCTGGAAAAGTACATTGAAGGTTTGCCTCAAAGTATCGAAGGAAATGTTACCGCTTCGAAACCTGCAACCCTTGATGAGGCAATGGCAATTGCTCAAAGGCTACTAGACAGGGAAATTAAGCGGAAGTCAACCGCGGAACGAAATGAACTCAAGCGAAAGAATGATGATAGGAGAATTGTCTTGCATGGCAGTAGTAGAAATGCAAACAATGGACGCAACCATAACTATCATCACACCCGCAATTCTCATCACCATAAACAGAACCGTAGGCAGGAAGCTGCCAAGGCATATGTGACTACCTCAGGATATGCTGGTGACAAACCTCTGTGCAACAAGTGCAAGATGCACCACACTGGCCCCTGTATCGCCAAGTGTGGAAAATGTCAAAGGATAGGGCACAAGACCACTGATTGCAAAGCCACCGGAGCAAACTTACAACCTGTGAGCGTAGTGTGTCACCGTTGCGGAGAAAAGGGACACTACAAGAGTCAATGCACTAACAGGAATGCTGATTACCCTGCACGTGCAAGAGCATACGTGATGGGAGATGGAGATGCACCAAGGAACCCTGACGTCGTCACGGGTACGTTTTTAATAAATCAGCATAGTGCAAAAGTTTTATTTGATTCGGGTGCTGATAGAAGTTTCGTAGATACTACTTTTGCTTCATTGCTAAACATTGCCCCAACTAAGTTAGATATCACTTATGAGATCGAAATGGCCAATGGAATCTTGATAGGCACTAACACCGTACTCCTAGGTTGCACCATAACCCTGCAGAACAAACCTTTTCTTATAAACTTAATGCCCATTCAACTTGGTAGTTTCGACGTCGTGATTGGAATGGATTGGTTATCAACACATCGTGCCCGGATAGTTTGCGACGAGAAAACAGTCCACATACCACTAAAAGGCAAAACTCTTGTGGTACAAGACGATAGGAGTAAGAACCGATTTGGAATCATCTCATTTATTAGAACGGTGAAGTACATAAACGAGGATGTCAAGTGTTTATGGCCCAAATAACTGAGGATAAGTTGGAGAAGAAGCGGCTTGAGGATGTACCTGTAGTGAAAGATTTTCCCGAGGTGTTTCCCGAAGACTTACCTGGTCTTCCACCAGTTTACCAAGTCGAATTTCAAATTGATTTAGTGCCAGGAGCAGCACCTGTAGCAAAAGCACCATATCGTTTAGCACCCTTCGAAATGAAAGAGCTATCCGAACAACTAAAAGAGCTGTCGTATAAGGGATTCATTCGCCCGAGTTCCTCACCTTGGGGAGCTCCGGTATTGTTTGTCAAGAAGAAGGACGGATCATTTCGGATGTGCATCGATTATCGAGAATTAAACAAGCTGACCGTAAAGAATAGATACCCACTACCTCGCATCGATGGTTTATTTTACCAACTTCAAGGGTCAAGTGTGTACTCAAAGATTGACTTAAGGTCTGGATATCACCAATTGAGAGTTCGGGAAGAAGATATTCCGAAAACCGCTTTTAGAACTAGCTATGGACACTATGAGTTTCAAGTGATGCCATTTGGTTTAACGCACCAGCAGTATTTATGGACTTAATGAACCGAGTATGCAAACCATACTTGGATAATTTCATGATTGTGTTCATAGACGACATTCCCATTTACTCTCGCAATCAAGAAGAACATGCCCAACATCTTAAAACCATACTTGAACTACTCAAGGCAGAACAATTGTACGCAAAATTTTCAAAATGTGAGTTTTGGATCTCGAGCATGCAATTCCTTGAACACGTCATTGATAGCAAGGGCATTTATGTGGATCCAGCAAAGATAAAAGCTATTAAAGAGTGGTCATCTCCTACCAACCCTATAGAAATCCGGCAATTTCTAGGACTTGCTGGGTATTACAGGAGATTCATTGAAAATTTCTCCAAGATCGCGAAGCCTTTAACGGAACTGACACAAAAGGACAAGAAGTATGAATGGGGAGAAACAAGAGAAAGCTTTCCAACTCCTTAAACAGAAACTTTGTGAAGCCCCCATACTAGCACTACCAGAAGGTAGCAATGGGTTTGTGGTCTATTGTGATGCATCACACCACGGACTAGGTGCTGTATTGATGCAACAAAGCAAGGTAATAGCATACGCTTCACGACAACTTAAGAAGAATGAGGAGAATTACACAACGCATGACTTGGAATTCGGAGCAGTAGTTTTTGCTCTCAAGATATGGAGACATTNTGAACATTGGGGACAATGTTCGGTTTAAGTGTAAGGGGGTAAATGAAGTCACCTTAGAAAATGCTATTACGCTTGATTTTTGTTTTGTTTAATGGTAGATGTGTAATAAAACCGAGAGAAATATTTGTTAGGGCAATTTTAGCGCCAAATTTAAATTTTTTTACAACTTATAGGAGTGAAACTTTAGTCTTAATAAGTGTCTCATGGATAGGGAATTGTATTACTAGCACAAAAACCATACCACTCAAAAATTTTCTCCCAAATATGTGAGGTTCACCCCTAGAATTGGTAGGAAAAGCATTCATTTTTGGTGCTTGTGTGTGTACCGGTAGTTTATAGATTCTAGAACTTGCGTTAGTGACCATCCCAAATCCACAAGTGAGACTACATTCGTGTAGTTAGATTTACTACATGATAAGAGGCAATAGGATAACCCATGTTTTACACCAGTAATATAATTACATTGACTTCATTGGTCAAGTAATTTTCCTACACCTTAGCGATGTACTCATTTTTAGTACACGATACCCCTAGTACACCCCTCAGAGCCTATCTTTTCGTTTCTAACTTTAAGCATCTTACTTATAGGAAGAATTTGTTTACAATCCACCCCAAATGTACACCAAAATCGCCTTAGCCTACCTTGTATGCACTCATCTTTAGTGCATTATTGTGACAAAATTTGTTTAAATCCTTAGTTAATTGTCTAATTGATTACATGGTTGCTAAGTCGAGTCATATCCTTGTACATATTGTTTTGGGACGATTGGGACTCATGGGTAAAGTACTAATGTAATAGAGTAATGGGGAAGAAGTCAATTATTACCCCCACATGTGCGTTAATATTTTAAAGTACTCCAAGTTTTTCAATTATCTTAATTCGAGTCGTTAGAATAGTTTTTTGTAAATTATGTAAAAGTTCAAGTGTAAGGGGAGAACCAAGGCCCCTATGATGTATTATTTTGGATGGTAGGGTAAGAGTGTATGAAAAAAAACTCATCCCAAAAGGACAAGAAGCATGAATGGGGAGAGAAACAAGAGAAAGCTTTCCAACTCCTTAAACAGAAACTTTGTGAAGCCCCCATACTAGCACTACCAGAAGGTAGCAATGGGTTTGTGGTCTATTGCGATGCATCACACCACGGACTAGGTGCTGTATTGATGCAACAAAGCAAGGTTATAGCATACGCTTCACGACAACTTAAGAAGAATGAGGAGAATTACACAACGCATGACTTGGAATTCGGAGCAGTAGTTTTTGCTCTCAAGATATGGAGACATTATCTATACGGTACAAAGTGTACGGTGTACACCGATCACAAGAGCTTACAACATATCCTTGACCAAAGGAGCTAAACATGAGACAACGAAGATGGCTGGAATTACTTAGTGATTATGATTGCGAAATCCGTTATCACCCCGGAAAGGCCAATGTCGTGGCCGATGCTTTAAGCCAGAAGGAACGTACTAAAACCCCTACGAGTACGATCGTTAGGAATGACGATTTGTTCACCACTACCCGCACAAATCTTGCAAGCTCAAACTGAGGCTCTTAAAGAAGAGAACTGGCCTGATGAAAAGATCTATGGTATGCCGGAAAGTAAAAAAGGTTTTGTGAAAAGAGCCGATGGAACCTTGTGTTTTGGATAAAGAAGTTGGATTCCGCATTTTGGAGGTATTCGAGACCTCATCATGCACGAGTCACATAAATCCAAATACTCCATTCACCCTGGAGCCAACAAAATGTACCAAGACCTCAAGAAACTATAATGGTGTCCAAACATGAAAGCCGACATTGCCAAGTATGTCGGAAGGTGTTTAACATGTTCAAGAGTCAAGGCAGAATGCCAGTGACCATCTGGATTACTTACTCAATCCGACCTTCCTATTTGGAAAGGGGAACAAATTACCATGGACTTTATCACTAAATTCCCACGAACCACCGCTGGTTTAGATACTATTTGGGTTATCGTTGATCAACTCACGAAATCTGCTCATTTCTTACCTATACGAGAGACCGATGAGGTAAGCACACTCGCCTATTTATACCTAAAGGAAATTGTATCCCGACATGGGGTACCCATCTCAATTATCTCCGATAGAGATAGTCGTTTTACCTCAAACTTCTGGCAATCACTACAGAAAGTTTTAGGCATGCGCCTAGACATGAGCACCGCGTACCATCCTCAAACGGATGGGCAAAGTGAGAGAACAATACAAACGTTGGAAGACATGTTGCGAGCATGCGTGATTGATTTCGGTAAGGGATGGGATAAACATCTGCCATTAGCTGAGTTTTCATACAACAACAGTTATCATGCCAGCATTAAGGCGGCACCATTCGAGGCACTTTATGGTAGAAAGTGCAGGTCTCTAATTTGTTGGGCTGAAATTGGTGAAGCTCATATCACTGGACCTGAGCTAATCCTTGAGACCACAGAAAAGATCGTTAAAATCCGACAACGATTACAAGCTGCCAGGGATAGGCAGAAAAGTTACGCTGATGTGAGGCGAAAGCCAAAGGAATTTCAAGTTGGGGACAAGGTCATGTTGAAAGTATCACCCTGGAAAGGAACCGTCCACTTTGGAAAGCGCGGAAAACTAAACCCCCAATACATTGGACCCTTCAAAGTCCTGGAAAGGATTGGTCCCGTGGCTTATAAACTTGAATTACCGGAAGAACTCAACCGGGTAAACGATGTATTTCACGTTTCAAACCTAAAGAAGTGTCTTTCTGACGAAACTTTGGTAATACCGCTGAAAGAGATTCAACTTGATGAGAAACTTGCCTTCACGGAAGAACCCATAGAAATTATGGACCGCGAAGTGAAACGGTTGAAACACAGCCGCATACCCATTGTCAAAGTTCGTTGGAACTCCCAAAGAGGACCCGAGTATACATGGGAGCGCGAGGACAACATCCGCGCCAAATACCCACACCTGTTCGCCGAGAACACCCATGACACCACACAAGCTTAAATTCCGGGACGGAATTTGAATGACGGGTAGGTACTGTAATATCCTGCTAAAATCCCAATTATTAGGAAACACTAAACATGAAGTAATTATGTATTACGTTTCATACACCCATTTTTAGGCAAAATTTTAAACATTTGTTTACACTATGCAACTCTGAATCATTATGTGCTATGTGATTCACACCTACTTTGAATGAGCTTACACGCAACCCACAATGACCTGGACAAGGTACAACACAACTATGGATCAGTTTTGATCACAAGTGCCACACTTTGCACTCACAACAACCACATATGAGATTTCTACCTCAGTGGACCCCACAATACAAGTATGAATTATAATACACATTCATGGGACCCACATCCCTCTTGGTGGACCCCACAACACTCACACAACTGAAATACACCCTTGTGGGCCCCACAACTACTTAATATATTATAATATTCACTGTAGGACCCACATTGTTCACAAATGGGCCCCACATGACCCAATGGGCGACACAACACTCATTGGGCCTACACTAGCCCATTAACATCACACGGATCACATTTAAACTACAATTGGGCCAAAGAATCTCATAAGCCCACAAACGGCCCAATATGATAACAAAGGAAATATACGAATTCACAAGCCTATGCACGTTTGGTTTGGCCATTGTATTCATGATTTTTACACACAACCTATGAAACAAAAGGCTCTATCTCATTCTTTGTACACAAAAGAATCGAGATCAACAATTATCTCAACCTAATACGTACATATGAATAGTAAAACGAGACCATTTTGTAGCAAGCTCACACGTTTCCAAAAACATACACAACTTTGGTCACACTTTGAAAAACATGTTGCCATTGATCCTAATGAGTTCCAAACCCTCTAAACTTACTTCCTAAGTGATTCTAATCAACTCACAATTCACCAGATTCACAAACGAGCCCTAACTCATTTTGTTTGTCTCGTTATATATAAAAACGTGCGCACAAAAACTCCAAACATGTACAAGACCATTTGAAACCTTCCAAGGCAATTGGAAACCCATCATTACTCATTTTAAGAGTTTCTACCTAAGCCACATACGTTTCCAAGCTCCCAAGAACTCACAACCAATAATTCAACCCCTACATATTTATTTTTGGTCACGTATTGATTCGTTTGGACCTATAAGTGTACCACGACTTCTACAACTCTCACAAATGACTCACAAGACACTAAAACCCTATCCATACCTAATCTTAACGACCCTAGACCACAACTCAATCACAAGTGACCTTTTGGTCACGTTACAATAACAAACGGACCCTTTGATAATTTCACAACCAAATACACTCTCAAACTTTTCACACTAAGCCATATCACTACACAAGGACCTCAACACAACCCTTGGCAACTCATTATACATAGGACTCGAAATTAAATCAAGTTCTAGAACCCTAAAGCCTCGTCACCTTACAAACCGACTACAAGAACACATGGATATGCAAGTTGAGGGCCAATCAATCTATCCTAAGTCTACCCTACTCATTATCCCCTGCCCTTATTCTCTTTGTCCCTTCAACTTGCGTCCCTATCTTCAGGTTGTATACTCCCATGCATGAAACCTCACGTATACAACTCAAAATTCATTCACAACCACTCTTTTACTCATTGCCTTTGTACCAAGAAGAAGGAAGGAAGAACAAGCTCTCACAAGCTCACAAGACCTCACCAAGCCTCCACAAACTCATATCACCCCACCTTTGAAGGTGTGGTAAGCCAACTCTCAACACTCAACATGTTTTGATCTCATTTCCATGTCTTTTCATTCGAATATATCACCAACACTTTCACTTGATTTCTCCAAGTCTCGTTAAGTTCATGTCTCACAAAAACATTCACCCACATCTCTATACACCTAAGAAAGGAACCATGAACTCATTTTAAGCTTAACATAATCCTAAGATAAAAATCACACATTCACAAGTTGCTTAAACTCAATATGAAAACTGCCTAAAATATTCTAAGTGTTTTACACATGATTTCTCACAAACACTTTGGTCTCGTTAATCTCTATTTATACGAATAACATATCCATATTTTTGTGCCTACTGTTACTTTGGAACCTAAATAAACGAGTTACACAAAGCTTACACTCTCACAAGCTCATGTAAGCTATTTCACAAGCTCATTTTGTGGCACCCTCACTCGTTCACAGAAACATCACAAACACCCTTAATGGGCTAAAGCCCATCAAACTCACCTTTGGTTGTAGCCTGTTCCACGGCCCAAACCCACACCCACACATTTTAGCAAGGCCCAATATAGGACCAAGAACCACTAGAACCAATTGGAAGCCCACTGGACCCACAGAACACCCAATGGGCCTTAACAGTTCACTTAAGCCCATTAACACTATAATAAGGTAAATAACAAGCTTTAAGCTCATACAAGCTACTGATAATCTCACACTAAATTTTCTAAGCTTCTGGGAACTTGAAAAATCATTTGGAATGAAGTCATAAGCTAAAATGTTATTTTGGACTTAAAATGCAAAAGATATTAAGTTAAAGGACTAAAACTGCCAACTATGCAAACTAGGGGTATAAACTTAATTTATGCAAATTAAGGTTATAAACAGTAAATATAAGTTATTTTGAGTCATTTGTATAAATTTGGAACTACAAGGACCTAAAATGAACATTTTACATATAAAGGACTAGTTTTGCAAACTTTATAAACTATAAGGACCAAAACTGTAAATTCTGTAAACTTGGTGTCAAAAAAATACCTTTGGAATTTTTTTGTCATTTATTGACTAATTTGATATTATAAGTACTAAAAATGTAAATATACATTTCATAAGGACTAAAAGTGTCAACTTTGAAAGTACAAGGACTAATTATGTAAATATTGGAAAAAGGTGTCAAAACTGTAAATTTGACAAAGTAAAGTTATAAATAAAATAATTATGAACTTGAGGTACTTAAATGTCATTTTTATAAACACCTGGGTTAAAAATGTAAACGTTACAAAGTATAAGGACTAAACTTGTAATTTCACAAACTTAAGTAAAAATGATTATTTTAATCACATTAATTACAAGAAGTAAATATTTGAGAACTAACTAGATAACAAAAGATCGCCTTTCACTAATCACATTCGTATATCACTTTCAACAAGATCAAGAACTGAAAACCCTACACCCTGCTAGGGTGTACAACTCTATAAGTCTGGCACGACTTATTATCATCACACATAAAGACAAGACAATATTATGTATAATATTGTTTTTGTACTTAAGGCATTACACAAATACCAGCCACACCACTACAGGAAACTAAGGTTTCTTATATTATCCAGGTTGCGTGTTGGAGCCATTCACCCGTTGCACTTGATATTACTTGATTGCCTACCTACACACACTCATCTGAGGTGAGTCTTTAGTCCCACACTTTTTACTTGTTTTACAAACTATGTGGGTGGGATACATGCTACACTATATGAACACAAGTATTTTGAACAACTATTTTCACTATTGTATGCTACACAACTATTGCATAAGACACACGCCAACTTGAAAGTCCCTTCTATCATGAACCTTAGTCACTTGCGAGTGAACGCGAATAAATGTGAATAGATCTATTGGTGCTTGACAGACCCATTTGTTCTAGCCCACACCTGGTAGACAAATGCACTATTATTTGATACACTGGGAGAACTGGCAAACTCCTCACCCAAGGGCAACTTATACTGTGTTGATGCCATTACACGGCTCACATACTTGTTAATGTTGTGTTCATGAGACTTATGGCAATAAGCATACGGATCTAACTACTATACACCTGTGAAATACTTGGAATGTGTTCATCTGATTTTAATTACAAACGCTATAGATTCACTCTCAACAATTTTGTTGACTTTTTAGCATGTATCTCAGGTAATTGAAGCAGGCTCAGGAGGCATGGAGTGGGGATTTGACCTTTGTGTCGGTGGTGTAATATTCACAAACAGTCATCTTCAACTAATAATGTGATGTATTAAACATTGAACATCCTTGCATTTGAATTCAATAATATGAACTTAAAAACGTCTCTTTGAGTCGTTTTCTATAATTATGACTGTGATNATACTGTGTTGATGCCATTACACGGCTCACATACTTGTTAACGTTGTGTTCATGAGACTTATGGCAATAAGCATACGGATCTAACTACTATACACCTGTGAAATACTTGGAATGTGTTCATCTGATTTTAATTACAAACGCTATAGATTCACTCTCAACAATTTTGTTGACTTTTTAGCATGTATCTCAGGTAATTGAAGCAGGCTCAGGAGGCATGGAGTGGGGATTTGACCTTTGTGTCGGTGGTGTAATATTCACAAACAGTCATCTTCAACTAATAATGTGATGTATTAAACATTGAACATCCTTGCATTTGAATTCAATAATATGAACTTAAAAACGTCTCTTTGAGTCGTTTTCTATAATTATGACTGTGATCCTCTACGTAACACCCAATTAAGTCTTCCACTGTTAAACAAATTTTTGGGGGTGTTACATTAAGCTTCTTAGAGAATCATTGGGTAAGAAAGTATTTATCAAAAGTGCAAGTACCACTTGTGCTTTTTCTATCAACTTAATTACCGGCATAATCCGAGTTGGCATACACTATGGTTTCTATTCCCGTTCCTTTGGGATACCATAATCCTAAATGTGTAGTACCCTTTGATGTATCCAAATAGTTCCTTCAGGATGAATTGTTTTAGGATCTTTTCTAAAACGAGCACATAGACAAGTACTAAACATTATATTGGATCTATTTGTTGTGAGAACAAGTAAACTTCTAAACATTTCTCTATGTTCAGTTTTATCTACGGATTTACTAATCTCATTCTTGATAAGTCATATAAAACTTAATCATTGTATACTTGTGAATAACTAGGAATACCTTTGAGCAATTATTCCTTGCTTTTGGAGGTTGCTTGTTTAAGCTATCAAAAAGTCTTTCATAGATTAACACTACATCTTCTTTATCTATTTTGAAAGATTTATTTTGTTTCAATTGTTGTTTAACTCCTTGATTGCGAAACTAATGTCCAAAACCTATTTTTATCAAATTTGTTTAATCACAGTTATGACTCATGATTCAAGTTTTATGACCTTGTCTATATTACTTGATTTAATGTTTGACACAAGATGAAAGATGTTATTTTCATTTTGAACTTTTGTCCTTAATGTTATGACACTAGTTAGAGTATGAAATCTATATTTAATAGTTCATCTTCCTTGTTATTTTTCTTAACATTCTTGTCTTATCATCGTTGGACTTTTGACTAAGTCATCATCTACCAAAGGTGATGTCTTAGACGGAGGTGGTCCTTCGTTGAATGTTAAATTTAACGACTCCTCGACTCTTTAGGCTTCTTTAAAACAATATGAGTTTTATTATTTATGAATGTTCAAGAGATACATCTTCATAAGACTATGGGTCAAATTTGATGTGTAAATCCTTGATGATTATAAAGCATTTTCTCCCAGTTATCCTAACGTATTCTAATGTGCTTCATTACCCTTGTGTGTCCTATATGAAATTTTATTAAAAGATTGGTTGAATTAAGACACGACTGAAAATATAAGGTATAGTCTTAAAAGATGTTATATTACAAACATTTGTGAAGTGTTTTGTTTTACTAAATTTGCAAACATCACAAAAGTGTTGGTCATCTTATCACTTAGGAGATTCTTAGTTAGCTCACTTGTAGACAAGTATTAAGTGAGACTCACTCAAGAGTTTCTCGTGTCTATTCCGAGAGTTTAAAGAGCTGAAGCACCTTATATCTCCTATTCATTTTAATGTAGAAATCCTTTGATCACAGAGGATCTAATCCTTGTTATAACTTACTAAAGAAATAACAACTTAGGGTATAAACTACTAATACTACACACGATAAATCTTAATGCTAACAACATGAGACAACAATAGGTAAGTTGAAATAACGCGTACCTTTTAAGTTTCATAGAGAAGCTACCAAGAAGATAATCATAAAGCGTTTTATCTTGACTTGTAGGAAAGCTTGGAAACTCAAATACTCATGAATCCAAGGAGGTTAGATAAACATATGAAAGCATAGAACATGATATCCTTAATCCTTTTATCATAAGTTTCTATTAGAGATTGAGTTACTTCTAAATCTCTCTCCTAGGCTTAACAAACTTTACTTGCTTTGTTTTACTTGTTGATGGTGCATTTGAGTTAAACCCTAATCCGGTTTTATCTCTAAGTGACTTTTGACTTTTCAACAATCTTTCAAGAGATTTTGAGCTTTCTTCAAACTTAGCTAAAATTTTTCCTTTTTCATTTTGTCTTTTAATTTCATGTTTGTAATCTAGACATATTTTGCATTATAGATCAATTTCCACATTACTTTCAAGTCTAGACATTTTATCTTCTAACATTATCTCTTTTTCAAAATTATTCACAAGGGATTTTGAAGGTTCATTGTTAAAAATAGTTTTTAGGTCCATGTTGTATAAAAGTATAGACTCATTTTCTAGTTTAGAAAACTCCAGGATAAATGTGTCAAAGCAAAAGTGTTTGGTTTCAAATTGTACCTTGCTTGTTGTTTTATCTAATTGACAATCACAAACCGGATAGTCGTCTTCATCTTCATCCGTGTCACTCCATGATTCGTAAGCAAATCCTCTTTGAGCTTGACATAAGTTTTCATCTTCACTTATACCTTCATTTAAAACATTTAAACTCGTAGCACTTGTATTTAATTCAACTAAGTGTCTATCTATTAGTTTTTCTAAGACTACCAACTCATATGTAAGATCAAGTTGATCATCTTTGACTTGACATATTTCTTGATGAAAATTTAATATATTTTTCCAAATATCATTAGCCGTTTGGCAAAAATACACTCTTTCATATTCAATCCTTGGTAAAGCTTAATAAATCATTATCTTAGCATTAGTATTTTTATCAAATTTAAGATAATCATCTTGATTTTCAAAACTTGTTTTTGTTGGTTTGAAATCACCAATGGAAATAATATGCCAAAGATCTTGATCAATTGATCTCACATAGTTTTCAAATTTACTTTTCCATTCAAGGAAGTTTTCTTTTTCAAATAGCGGTGGCCTTTGAATAGATTGCCCTTCTTTAAGATTTTCAAAATCCATGGATCGATCCAAGTTTTAAAATACAATATCTTTTAAAGATCTTGAGTAACGTAGCTCTGGATGCCAATTATGGAAAACTAGAAGGGGGGTTGAATTGTTTACCGCTTTTTAACTTGTTAATCTTTGAAAAGCTTTACGTGTAATCAACGATTCTAACTAATTAACAATAATTAATATGCAAGTATAAAGAGAGAAACGATCAAACCACAACACGATTGTTTATCATGGTTCGGATACAAGGACTCTTTTTCCTTGCCCTACTGCATGCCCCGAGTTTCCAACTCGAGAGTTTCAAGCACTAGTCAACAAGCTCCTTTCACCGGTGGAGAAACCTTTACAATCGTCGCTTACACTTTATCCGGTACAAAGCTAAATATCGGGTCCTAGTTCAAGGTAGAACCAACCTAACGTCGCATGTCCACTATTTCCGACACTAAGCTAGATGTCGAGTTCTTTTACAAGGGTACAACCACTCCCATCACACTATGTATTTTAAGGCCTAAAATACTAACCGATCACTACTGAATATACACAATCAAATGAAGTGTAAACTATACTATGTTTACACAATGCTAAGCTAACAAGTCATGCAACGTTATGTGTTGAATACTTGTAACTTCTCGGATGAACTTGTGAACTTCCTTTCTACATAAGAGAATCACACAAGTGAGTTGCTACTGAGTTAGATAAGATAAATGAGAGTATATTTGTAAATTATGACTCTAAGTGATGAGAGATTTCTTGCAAGTGGCTTGGTATTTATAGCCAACCAAACCAGCACACTGGCGGATCTGGCGGAACCAAAACAAAGGTTCCGCCCTTGTACCCCCAGGGTTCCGCCAGGTCTGACAGTCAAAGACTTCAAGAAATCTTTCCATATCTAGCAATGTCACATCAAGTTACTTCTAGTCAACACACAATAGATAAAGTGAGAATCCTTTCAAAATGTGTAAGAGGTCTTATGGAAAGTCAAATACCCAACCTTTCCATAAATGCTCATGATGCATGCCATGATGTCATGTTACAATTTCTATATTAAGAAATATAACAATGTTATGTTTAACATGAAATGTAAAGTCTAGTTATACAAGACTAAGACTAAAATCATGTTTTACTACAAACTAAAGTTTACACTTTGTCGTTAACAAAACTTAGCAAAGATCGTAAAATATAAATAACGTTTTTAGGCGATATTTGTATTAACAAAAGCTAAATATCGAGTCCTAATCAAGGTAGAACCAAACTTTCTCTTTATCTGTTTTGATGCCTAAAACACTAACCTAACTCTTTATGTTTGATGTATGATGGTGTTTATAACTTTGGAATACAGTAGGGGAATATGATAACACAAAGTTGCGAATACTACAACTAAAACACAATAGACTTGAAAACTTCTTGTGTTCTTCCCTTGTTAAAGAAATGGTCGCTTGAATGAATTACTTGGATGAATATAAAATAAGATAATGATTAAAAAAAAGTGTGTGTATAAGTGTGGTTTAATGTTAGAAATATGTTAGCAAGGGGTAAGAAAAAATTGTAGCAAATTGCTTGTTTGAATAGGCAAGAATGACCCAGTCACAACAACTACGGATCCACAGATCCGTGCAGGGATCTGTCGGTCTATTCGGATCCGTGAGTCCAAAATCAGCAAAAAATAATCCGTTTTGTATGGTCATTTAACCTTTGCCTAATGTGTTAAACACTCCAAGCCTAAAAATGGCTAATGATTGTTTGTATGCAAAAACACATTTGATGTTTTCTTCTTTGGTTTTGGATTATTTCATAAATGATTAATTCATCTTTCAATGAAAGATTTAGTTTGATTAATTGCCAAAAGGGAATAACAACCAGGTGGTCAATCTGATTTTTATATAATATTTTGTTTATATAAAAGTAAATAAAACTTTATGAAAGCTTACAACATTATGTAATATTTTATAAAATTATGCAAGTGTTTTATGTATTGTGTATGATAAAACTTTCTTTGATCATTAAAGAAGTTTTAGAGATTCATATACATACCTTAAATGATTTTCAACAAAGATTAACTATGTCTAAAACTTGTTTACTTAAACTTTTACTTAATACGTTTTTATATTTTTCATTAGCAAAATGTAAAAAAATAAATAAAAAAAAAAATAAATAAATAAATAAATAAAAATAAAAAATAAAAAAAAATCATTAAATAGAAATAACACTTTTATGCATTTATTTGTATTATTAGTGGCAAAACGAGCAAGAAAACCGTAGGAGAAAAGGAAATCATCTGGTTGATACGTGGTCAAGGATGAAGCCTAGTATTAAAGGTAGGTTTTTACCCACAGATTTTGAACAATTATTATATCAAAAATATCATACATATGTTCAAGGTAAGGGAACCGTAATAGAATATACGAGTGAGTTTTTAGGTTGCAAGATAGGTATAACTTGATGAACTTGATGGAAACCGTATAACAAACACTTACTAGGTACATTATAGGGTTGAATCAATCAATCCAAGAGAAGTTGAGTTTGTTGTTGATTTAGACGGTTGATCAAGCCAAAAATTTAGTTTTGAATGTAGAAAGATTGATGGCAAAACCGGCTTTGAGCTTTGGAAGGTCATTAGAAAAGAATTCATATTCGGAGTCTACTTAGGTAAACCAATCTAATCAGAATCAATTAACTGTTGGAACTAATGCATCTTCAAGTTTGACTTCTCCAGTATTTTTTAATGGCAGTGGCGTGGTAAAACCAGCTTTTTCTAAGAAGACACACTCCAGTCCTTATACCAAACCTATGCACCTAAGTGTTTTTGGTGTAGTCTACCAGGTCATAGGTCGAATGAGTGTCCTAAATGGAATTTTAATGCTTATGTTGAGAAAAATCATAAAGGCGAAAGAGGATCGATTTGGTGATAATTTAGAATGAATTGATGAGTTGTGAAGGCTTTGGGATTTCCAACCAAACAACATCCTACTCCATAATTGGGTTGGATAAAGAAAGGGCCACAGGTGAAAGTGAATGACGTTTGTATAATTCCAAATGCTATTGAAAATATCTATTGTGATGTTATTCTTGTGATTTGGTAAACTTAGGAGCTAGTTATGTTTTGTTAGGAAGGCCATGGCAACAAGATTTGAATGCGATTCATAGTGTGAAGTTGAATTTTTATGTGTTCAATTGACATAGAAAGAGCATAGCTATTTTACCCAATGGTATAAGGCCACCAGATTTGAAGAAGGATTGCTAGACTATTCAAGTGAAGGGAAATAATAAGGACAATGATCGAGGGGATGAGCTTGCAGAAGATCACATGAAGCAACGAGGGCATACGAAGAAAGTGATGGTATGTGCCTTAGCATTCTGCCTTGGGCATAAACCTTAAGAACTATGCTCAAGTGAGAATTTCACACAAATTTTTGTGTCTATATATGCTCATGTCCGAAAATTTTCAGTTTTGTTATCTACGAAACTTTTGATTATTAACAATTTATTTAGTGTTTTTAAGAGTTATCTCATGTTAGGGTTTTGTTCCTTGGAGGTTTATTCTTCTTTATAAACCTTTTGGATTAGGATTTATTAAAATTCGTTTTCTCGTCGTGAGTCAAGTACATTTGGATGAAGCATCATGACATATCATGAAAAGAACCAACACCATATGATATTAAAGTGAAAATATTATCTCACTAGATTTACTTCAGCAGTCTCAACTCTCAAGAGAGGCCAGATATAACATTTTGAAAGACAAATCGATTATTAAAAACAGATGTGGATTAATTAGAAAGCAGAGGAACTATAGCAAAAATATCAAGCATCACATATTACTGAATAACTTTTTCCATAATGTGAAATGATCACACTAAATAATCGCTTGAAGTAGAGCAACTACAGTGTTGTTTCTCGTTATCGTTTGCCTCCAATGGAACTTCCTCAACAGAAACCATTGGGACTTTACCCCAAGTTTTGAACTTTGAGCTCACCAGAATCTGTCTACACCAAGGACATGAAGAGTGTGAACTCAGCCATGTATCAATACAACCTACGTGAAATCCGTGTCCACACTGCGGCAATACACGTATCTCGTCTCCATCAACATACTCACCCAAACAAATCACACACTCACTCGAGCATAACATCCCAGAGTTCCCATATTCAGTGTTGTCATTCTTTGAACTATAAGTAAACTTTGGTATCACCTCAATTATCTTTCTCTTGATACCTCTATTCGCTAATTGTTGGACCTGACTAACTCTATCCATGGGTGGTACACAGTAAGTTAA
>LBNU01028382.1:119777-139550 GCA_014162995.1 Artemisia annua
CTAGTGCCAAAGTCAAATAGTGCCTAACGCGAAGTACTCAAATAGCCTAATTATTACTCAAAACGATAAACGTTTGATATATATTCAACTTTCCAATCCAAATTTCTCAAAATTACTCAAAATCATTTTACTTCAATACTCGGGTTTATAAAAATAGTAATGCGGAAGTTTTTAAAAGACACCCAAATTTACCAGTTGTCACATATACCCTTAACTTTATAACTTTTGCAAAACTAGTCCTTTTAAGTTTATAACTATTTTACTTTCTATCCTAAGGTTATGTAACTTTTCAAAAATGGTCCTTATACTTGTAACTTATAAGAAATGTCAAAAATAGTCCCTAGACTTAATATTTTCAGAAAGTTACCATATATACCCCTATGCATGGAAAAATTTGTAAAACTAGTCCTAATTCCATGCAAATCATATTTTTATGAAACAAAAAGGTTTCCTAGCTTATGGTTAACTAATATTAGCTTATCTAAGTTACCTAAACTAGCTTATAGCTTATGAAAAGGACTTATGACATAAAAATAGCAATTCGACTTATTTTAGGGTTTTAAAAAGAAAGCTAACAAGTTTTAGTGATCAAGGCTTAGGCAAGGGTTCTAATGTGATCTAAGGCAACCTATAACTATCCTAGGACTGTAATAAAGCTAATAGAAGCAAGTATGAAAGCTTATGTGACCAGCTAGGGCTTAACGAGGGTTTTAGGGTTTTCTAGGGCAAAACTAAGCTCGATAGGGCTTCAATACCTGGCTAGCTCGACTCCTATGCCTACTAGGGACTTAGTACTACTAATAACTACAGAATATGTTAGGTGAAGAAGTGTGATGGTGTGGTTTGGAATGAGGAGGGATACGAGAGTATTTATAGCCCTTGTTGGGCTTGTTGGCCAAGCAAAGGGTTGTAGGAGGTGTCGAGGAGGGGGAGATGACTAGGAGAAGCTACTAGCTGACTAACATAAGCTATGGTGGTGACTAGGAGGTCTATAGGCGGTTCTAGGGGTGTTTGTGGATGAAAAGCGGCCGCGGGGTGATTTTGGTCAAAGGAGGTGATAAGTAGGTGATGGAGGTGTGTGCTTGGGTGCTTAGAGGTGCTAAGGTGGTGGGTAAGCTGCTAGGTAGGTTGCTAGAGGTGCTTAGGGTACTTAGTTTTAGGATTAAGGTTAAGTTATGTTTAGTTTAGACCTAATTTTGCTTAGTGAGAGATTAGGGTCTAGCTTAGGGTTTAGTGCCTAGATTAGGGTCCTATAAGTGCTTAGTGGCTAGTATTAAGTCCTAAGAAGCTTATACTAAGTGGTGGTAGCTTATGGGAAAGATTTGGGGAAAGTTTAACCTAGTTTCCGGGAAGTTATAACCTAGTTATGGTTTTGTGCTTAAGAGACTTATACATAAGCTCTAAGAGTTTGTACTAGAGTCTAAGGGTGCTAAGATATCCTATTGTTCCTAAGGTAACTCATACATAGGCCTAATTAGGGTTTAATTAGGGTTTATTAGGGTTTTGTGATGAGTTTAGTGTTTTAGATTGATAGATTACTTATTGTGGTGTTGTTATGATCTTAAGCTTGACATACCAAGAGTTTATAGAATGTGAATGTAGAGATATTTGGCTTGTGTGGATACGTGAGCAGGTCTAGAGAGTCATGCAAGTAGTGAATGCACATAAAAAGCAAAAATTTACCTGTGAAATATAGTTATTTATGGTGTGAATGATTGTGATGAGATTTTGTGGGTTGTTATAAAAATGTATGCTACCATGACAACTTATATATATAATGACAAAAATACGTCCCGAATATAAAATGACGAAAATAAATGACGGATATTAAACTTTGAAAACTTCTATACAGCCCATGTCCATCGCACGAGTCTGAATATCATTTTGAGTTTTTGACTCGACCTCATATAAAACTGATGAAATAAAGGTACCAACAATTTTTTATGACATGCTAACAAAAGTTGTGGTAACATCACAACTTAGGAACTTATTGACCAACAAAAATCGACCATCAC
The DNA here is from genome assembly GCA_014162995.1 of Artemisia annua. Lineage (NCBI taxonomy): Eukaryota > Viridiplantae > Streptophyta > Magnoliopsida > Asterales > Asteraceae > Artemisia > Artemisia annua. The sequence continues at coordinate 121,793 of LBNU01028382.1, forward strand.
CAAAAATGAGAGTTTCAAACATGACGAAAATTAGTGATGAACATTACGCAAAAAACAATTTGATCCAATCTCAGTGCATCGCACGGGTCTGAGAACAATACGCTATGAACATTTAGATCGAGCCCGTGTGCATCGCACGGGTCTGAATGACTCGTTAGATAGAAATTTTCATCATTTGTTTATTTTAATGTTAACATATTTGCAAATGGAAATAAACAGCATGTGTCTTGCTTTATTTTGCTTCCTGAATAAGCTCTATGATAATTACATGAAGAGGGTAGAAATCAGAAAAGCATATGGTTTGATTCCTTGTGCTCTTTTTGTTTTTTAGTTTCTTTGGAGTAATTTCTTTGTTTTTGTTCATCTTAATTTGTTTTCTTTAGTTTTCAACTTCTTGATTCTCATTTTTTTTTTAATACCACGGCTACTATATAGATGTAGGAAGAGTTTTGAATTAGATTGAGTGGTTTTTATATTTTATACTCTTTGAATGCCATCTTCTTGTTTTTTAATCTCCTTTTCATTGTTTTTGCTAGCTTTTGTAAATTGTCGTTAAAAGTATCATATTCTTTTGCTAATATGGAGTATTTCTTTGTCATTGTTATTTTGATTTGAGTATTTTTGTGGGTGTGATAAGCATATAATGAAAGGAATGATGAGCGTGTAGAGAGGAGTAAAGACATAATACAATGCAAGAAGGTAGTAGAGGTGTTATTAAAATACCCTTTAATAATTTAAACTGGTCTTATAGGTAAGTTAAAGAAGAGGAAAGGGACATAGAGGTTAAACAAGTCAAACGGGTTCAAATTTGAAACTCTCCTCAAGCCTATTTGTAATGTATAAAAATTTATTAAATGTTTTGTTAATCTTTAGATTATTTTTGTTAATTTGTAGAATAAAAATGCGTATGATCCAACTACTCCCTTACGATTTATATGTCAAATTGGTTGAATTCAAAGATGGAAGTTAATACAGTTATGTACTCCCTTATGAAGTACCAGAATATGTGAGCTTTGTAACATTCATAACAATATCTGCATTTTGTAGCATGACCATTTGACATCGATCAAGAGTTAAAGTTTGACTAATTTAATCTTGAGATACATTTTGGACAAATACTACTGTGAGTGATCTAAACTTCGACCCTTATTTCTTTCTTCATATTATATTAATCAAGGTAACTCATTATATCAAGGGTGTTTGGAATTGTCTATTAAAAATGTCTATTAAACGAGGTAATTCATTTTGTATATGACTTACTGTAGGGGAGGGTTACATGTGATGGGTGAAATATATAAGTACATAACTTGGGATAACATAAATTGGTTAATTGTTTTTAAGAAAGTTTCTTATTACAATTCTATGCATCAGAGGAAATAACTTAAGTGACTGAATAAAATAATCTTTACTACAAAAATATCGCTAACAATATGAAGAAAAACACTACAACAAAAGGATTTTTAGCACGAGAGATATTTAGTATGCGTTTAGTTGGAGACAAAATTCTCTTATTTTCTATCTCTAGTTTTGTAAAAATTTGGAAGAAAAATTTATCTCCACAAACCACTTGAAAATATAGAAAACGCGTTTAGTTGATATTTGTATTTTCTATTTTGAAGAGGGAGAGAGAGAGAGTTATGTGTTACAAAAGAAAACATGAAAAACAACTAAAATTAGTTTTGTAATTTTCCTTGTTAAGTTAGAAAATAGGGGATTTTATATTTTGTAAAACATTTTGTTGGAAAATGCTAATTTAAACGCGGTCTTTGTTTTCCTTGTTTTTCACAAAACATTTTGTGAAAAACAAGAGTGTTTTCCTCGCAACCTTAGCAACGACGTATGTGGTCGCCAAATGTAAATAACCATTTAAATATATATTTTAAATTTATATATAATTGTTAAAAGTAATTTATATATATATATATATATATATANTCCATTTTTTTACGTTTTCGTCTGTTTTTTACGTTTTCATCCGTTTTTTACGTTTTCGTCCGTTTTTTTACGTTTTCATCCATTTTTTTACGTTTTCGTCTGTTCATTTACGTTTTCGTCTGTCGTTTTACGCTTTCGTCTATTTTTTTACGTTTTGATACGTTTTTTTACGTTTTCGACCTTTATTTACTATTTTATTTAATTCCTTTGTATATTTGTAAAGTAAGCCTCTTCTTTTTTTCTTTCCATGTATATGGCTTAAAACTTGAATTGTATGCATACTCGATCACATTGCATAATTAAAGGCACAAAGCATAACAGGAAATATATGATGATAATAACGTAAATTAATGGGTTCCACAATCTCAACAGATGATAGATCGATATATAATCATGAACAATCTGTCATGGACAAAAGCAAGATGCCAATTAGAAGATGAGGATGTACTATAACAAAATATTAAGCACCATGTATATCATTGAATAATTTTTCTCATAATCCAGAATTATCACAGTAGAGCAAATACAATGCTCTCTAGTACTCTACCTAAATCTTATACCTCCGAGGATGTAACTTCCACTCGAAATCAGGAACTCGTTGCACATTTGCATATCGTGGTCAGGATCACAACTACAAGACGGACACGATGAGTGTGAACTCAACCATTTATCAATGCATCCAACGTGAAATCCATGTCCACATTGCGGAAACACACGTATCTCATCTCCATCAACATATTCACTCAAACAAATGGTACATTCACTCAAACAAAACGATCCGTAGTACCTGTAGCCTTTATCTTCCTTGCTAGAATTATATATGAACTTTAATTTGGAATCGCCTCAACCTTTTTCTTCTTCATTCGTCTATTAACGCAAACAGCCAACACAAGGATACCTAAAATACAAATCAATGCAGCGAAGATAATAGCTAGCACGAGCCTGTAACATGACCCATTTAGGCGTAAATCAGGCACACCTGTTAGGGACTTGTTATCAGCGACCGACAATCGGTATCTGCAATGATGGAAAGTCATTGTTGAATCAACTCTGCATGTCAAACAGTGGCCAATATCAAAGAGAAGTTAGCTGTAATTTATTGTTTTAAAAGAAAAGTTGATTTGAGTAAAAAAAAAAAAAAAAAAAAAAAAAAAAAAAAAAAAAAAAAAAAAAAAAAAAAAAAAAGAAAGGCTTTTTAACTTGATATCACTTATATTAACTTTGGTCACTACTCTCTTCCCTGCATCTTGTTTGTCTTTTTCTCTTTTTTTTTTTATCATATTAACAAAAGATTGTAGGCATGTAGCGTGTCAATCCATTTCTGCGTTTTGTCATATGAGGCCTAGTTAAAACTAATCAGTTATTTCATAGAATGTGGTATTGTAAAATTTTATAGTCATTATCTTGACTAGCAAGTTACCCATGCGTTGCGGCGGGTGATGTTCTGTACCTAAACCTTTTGACGAACTTATTTTTTAGTTATACATTTTTCATGGCATTTGTTACATAGTTTTATGTATTGTGCTTTGCTTTCCCTTTATGCTACAAAATCTATAGATTGAAGTTGGACAGTAATGTCTTACTCCCTTGCGGAAAAAAAAATGTATTACTCCATTCAGTAGACATTACCTGCAAAAATCAAAACGTTAACGTACTTCTTCAGTCTCAGATTAGTTAACACAAGAAAAAAACTATTACTTTAGGAGATTCTAAAATATAAATAAAGACAATAATTTTTGAATAGAAGTAGTAGTGTATAACTAGGGTCACAAGAGGAACACACAAATTCCTCTAGACTAATACATTAAAATATGCTTAGTGCAAAAAAAAGTGCAGACAACAAGAATAAGGAGAAGTCCATAAATAAGAGATTATAGTGAGAAAAATATCACTAAGCGCCCGACCACTAGGTTGTCTTCTCCACACCCGATTCCCTTGCCAAAAAACATCTATTTTAGATCATCTCTCAGCAACCTTAACAACTTTTATTCATTTCTAGAGCATATAGCCGAGTAAAGCAAAGTTTTATTGGACCGTGATCTTTGAGCCAAGTATCATTCCAGAAATTGGTTTGTTTGCCATTTGCTCCTATACATTATTTAGAGAAATACCTGAGTAATTCATTTCAGAGCGAGACCCTGATTATAAGTTTATAACCAAAACACTTGATGTTGTCCAAAACCCCTATATCTAGCAAGATATTTTAATGTTAATTTATTTGCTCTTTACAAACTTGATATCGTTTATCAACATAAACATTTATTTACGAGTTAGATAAACATTTATTTGCGCTTTACAAACCTATATCTAGCAAGATTAAGGCACAGATGGGGGAAAAATGACTACAAGGCCAAAAAAGAATTTCCGTTGCCGGGACTTGAACCCGGGTCTCTCGGGTGAGAGCCGAGTATCCTAACCAACTAGACTACAACGGATCTTGTTTTCATTTACTCAATTCAAATATAAGTACGAAACTATAGTTTTAAAGCATGGAATTTATTTTATAAATGTCACAATATTTGCTAGAATATTTAAGACATATTCACTCATAGTTGGTTTGCTCAAATAGATTATACTACATGTGCCAATGTATAGAAAACAAATAATATATATTCACTCGTTATGTGGTTTTAGTAGCATTTGGGAGGAATAGAATAGTTAGAGACCATTTACAAACTCTGCTTCTACATGATGATAACTTATCATAGTGCCTAGATTGAACTTCCACTTTTACATTATTCCGCCAAATTACATATGGGAATGCTTCACAACGACTAACGTAACTACGAATTTAACTACTTGGACCTCGAATGGAGCTTCACTTATCACATTACATGACTTCTTGTCTCTCGGTCTCAAGCAGTTCATTATTGATCTAACGTGTTATTTCGATTGCTACATATTAATCTCCCTGGATTAAGTATTCAGTTTCGCGACAACCCACTTCAATCTCTACACGCCATGGTCTGAAATGTATGATCTGCCATGAACATAAGGGAATTGTGAAAACATGAGGTTACCGCGTTCATCGCATTTATTTTGCTACAAGATAATTACATGTGACATCAACATACTTATAATAACTTGTCCTCAAACTTGCTTGGCTTTGACTTCTGATTACTTCTATCTGCTAAAAATTTCAAATGATAGGAGTATAGGACACATTTACAAATAAGTTCTAATCCTAGACCTTATAAAAGGGTATTTTGCATAAATCAAACAATCAGAAAAAACGTTGTTATTAGTTATTACACCTCATTATCTTTTTAGCTCTTCAAGCTCTGGTCTGGTCTCAGGGTAAATAATCACATAATGTACATGTATTAGATTGTTGTTCACCTAATTCCCTCTAACGAAATTTCCCCTGGCAGTGGCACAACTGGCAATTCACCACACTCTTAGCACCTACACGTCACCAGAATCTGTCTACACGAAGGACACGATGAATTAGAAATCAACCATGCATCAATACACCCAACGTGAAATCCATGTCCACACTGGGGCAACACGCGTATCTCATCTCCATCAACATACAATGAGCTATATATAATACCTAAAACCAAAAGTAAAGCCCAAAGGATTCCGCCGAATATGATCATTACAAGATAATCTTCTTTTATGAATGGCTCAGGAACATCTGCTATCAACGTGGTATTATTCATAGTGCATGCTTGATCAGATGAGAGTGTGTGTAAGAAAAACGAATGAAAGAAATACTAAATAGTTTAATTAATTGTTGGTGTTTATGCTATGGCAGATATAACATATATAAGGCATGTGACACAGTGTTGCCTCTATCAAAGGATCATATTAGGTGATTAACAAGTACCAAACAAACTACATGCTTATTTTAATTCATTTCTTCTATCACCAAAAGAGGATACGGGTTCTTTAAAATATGCATTAATTAGCTCTTCATCAAAGCTTAATTAACCTTCAAGAATTTTACGATGAAGTACAGAATTCTTTCGTTCAAAAAGAACTAATAAAAGAAGTGCAGATTTCTTTCTAGTTGAGTGGTTGAACTAGTGTGATAAATAACGAGCAAGTGAAACATCATAGTTATTATATTTCCTTTAAATGGGTGGACACTTAAAAAGATGGAGCAATAGCGAGTATAAAACGTCCATATTACGGAGTATGTCAATTCTCTTTTCTTTTACAACATCAATTAGATAGAGTAGAAGCTAAGCATTTTACAAGAAAACTCATGATTAAGTACCTTCCCTTTTGAAACTAATACATGATGGCTTACCGTACAATCGTTTTGCTAATCATAAGTTCAGCTTTAGCCAATACCTACGCCATCCCACCATCATCCCCAATCAAGTGCACAACCGGAACTACCGGTTGCACCCTCCAAAACTCCTATGGTGTATGGGGCGACAGAAAAGATTGCATTGCCTCAAAAGTTATCTACCCGACAACACAAGACCAACTCCTCACAATTGTAGCCGATGCAACAAAAAACATACTTAAACTCAAAGTAGTCTCCAAATTCTCACACACCATACCCAAGTTCGCTTGTCCAGCCAATGGAGACTCGTCAATTATTGTTAGTACTGAGAACTACAACTCCAACATTGATATTAATGTTGAGGAGCTCACAGTTACTGCTGATGCCGGAGTCAGTCTTCGAGCTCTTATCAATAAAGTGGAAGATGCGGGTTTGAGTCTTGTGGCTGCACCATATTGGGAAGGTGTTAGTGTGGGTGGGTTAATTAGTACTGGTGCTCATGGGAGTTCTTGGTGGGGTAATGGAGGATCAGTTCATGATCATGTTGTTAAGATTGATATGGTGGTTCCTGCTAAACAAAGTGAAGGGTTTGCTAAGGTTCTTCATTTGGATGCAACAAATGATCAACTCTTTAATGCGGCCAAAGTTTCATTAGGTACCTTGGGTATTATATCCAAGGTATGTTTTTATTTTGCAACAATTTATATTCGTTTGGTCCAAAATATAGTTGAGAAATTGAGATGGTCTAAATTGATCCTTGATCAATTTGGAAAAGATACTTGATACAACATCTATGGGCAAGAACATTGTCGACGGTACCTTTTTATCTAAAGAACTATAAAATACATAATACATCATATAACTACAACATATAACTTTGCTTGAACAGCCCATTGTACAAGCCTTGATGTTAACTTTGAAAGCAACTTCAGACAGCAAGAGTCTGGTAGATTAAGTATTTAAAAAAATAATAATAAAAAAAAAATAAATAAATTANAAAAAAAACACACACACACACACACTGAATAACTAATAAATGTTAATTTTGTCCCTATTTTACTTTTTAAGTATACCATATCCGAGTTTATAAATCAGTTATACCGTGGGAGATTAAAGATTCAAAAAAATTCACCACAGTAGCAGGTACCATGTCAAATATTGTGAAGTAGAAGATGTACATAAACAAATTTTTTTTTTCTTTCTCGAATATCTTTGACTGCTATGAACCTGAAAGTGCTGATCATATATGTTTACGAGACTTTGCCACTAGCAATCAATGTTTTCTAAAAAATATTTTAAGAAGTTTTAGCTTTGTGGTTTATAAAAAATTATAGGTAAAGCTAAAGTTGGAGAATGGTTTTAAGAGAAGCATAACCTTCAACTTTACGGATGATAATGCTTTGGAGGATGCTTTCACGAGTCACGCAAAGGCTCACGAGTTTGGAGACATAATATGGTATCCCTCGAAACATACAGCCGTTTATAGGCATGATGACCGGGTTTCAATAAAAGCAAAAGGTGATGGCACCAATGACTTCCTAGGCTTTCAATCCAATCCCATTGTCGTCGCTAAATCCACACGAGCTTCAGGTATATACAAATTTTCTCATCTTCTCTTAGTATACGTGCAAACTACAACCGGGTAATCACATGTTTGCTTTGAGGATTTAATAAAAGAATATGTCGTTGATCTTTAAAACAGAGAAATCGTTGGAGAAGACGAAAAATATGAAGGGAAAGTGTGCAATGGCAAGTACTTTCATAGAATATAAGAAGCTAGTAGCAAATGGGTTAAAAAATAACTTAATCTTCACTGGATATCCTGTTATCGGTCGCCAAGGAAAAATGCAAACTTCGGGTTCATGCTTATATTCATCATCTAGCGACATTGTAAATGCGTGTGCATGGGATCCACGAATTGGTGGATTATTCTTCTATGAAAGCGCTGCCATTTTCTCTGCTGATACGTTTAAGGACTTTGTTCATGATGTAAAAAAGTTAAGAGACCTAAATCCAAACAACTTTTGTGGTGTGGACATCTACAATGGCCTTTTAATCCGGTTCATCAAGGCATCAACTGCATATTTGGGTCAGCCAGTGGATTCTGTGGCGGTCGACTTTAACTACTATCGAGCTGACGAAGCAGCAACCCCAAGGCTAAACCAAGATGTGATGGAGGAAGTTGAGCAAATGGCGTTTTTTAAGTATAATGCAAGGCCACATTGGGCTAAAAATAGGAAAATTGCATTTTCAAAGGTGCAGAAAAAGTACAAAAACTTTAATAGTTTTATGGCTGCTAAAACAAAAATGGATCCACAGAATATATTCTCAACTGAATGGACAGATGAGTTGTTGTTTGGATCTAAAGGGGAAGATTATGATGGATGTGCTTTGGAAGGAGAATGTGTGTGCTCGGAGGATAGACATTGCAGTCCAACAAATGGTTACTTTTGTCTGTCTGGGTATGTTTATAAAGAAGCACAAGTTTGTAGATATGCAAAATCATCTATGAGTTAGTTGTGTTAGCAATAAAAAAAAGTGATGGTCATTCTACGTTTATGAACTTTGTAATATGTTATAAAAAACGTTATTGTGTAGTTAAAGGGCTCGTGGACGTACTTGGTAAAGCTAATATGTTAGTAGTTAAGTTAGTAAGCTTAATAAACCATGTAAACCAAGTCCACCCAAGGAAGGCCCATGAGAAAACCCATTAGGGTATCTTCTAAGAAAGTATAAATACCCCTCAAATGTGTCATTTGAGGGGTGTGCCTTGAGAGTGTATTGTGTGTTTTAGTGTGATAATATAGTTCCATATTTCCTCTCTTTTTCTCTCTTCTTCTTCTTTACGCCGTCTCTCTCTTGTGTCACCAAGCTTATTTATGTGTATTAGTTGATCAAATATAAGGTCCTACAATTGGTATCATTCACCTAAAAATGATTTAGAAGTGTGTAAACCGTTTTTTGGTTAAAACTTTGAAAAAGTTGCGTTTTTCTTCATAAATACGTGAGCTTTTTTTACAAAAAGCTTTGACTTTTACGTGTTTTAATATTAATGTTGTTGTGTTTTAGTAAAGGTTTTATGTTTTGAAGCTTTATTTCACAATAAAGTTAATAACTTTAAGTAGTTTAGTCATTGTTTTGAGAAACACCACTTTTGATCTTCGAATTTCTTTACTTCACATTTTGGGCATTAAAGTTTCAACCTTTATCAAACTTTAGGTGTTTTTAAAGAGATTTGTGACAAAAGAATGGATAAAAATCGCTTCGATTAGTGGATTTTACTGCATTAAACGTGTTTGGAGACTTTCAAATTTCTTGGTCAAAACCCTTGTTCCTCGAATTTTTTGGTCAAAATCCTTGTTTTTTTGAGTTTCTAGCTAAAACCCTTAAACTTCGAGTTTCTCAGTAAATCACAACCCTTCGAGTTTGGATTAACTTGTTGGAACCTGTTGGGAATTATTTGTAACCAGACTTAAGTCTGTAAGTTTAGTTAAGTCGAGTAGATAGTTAAGTCTGCTAGTACTAAGTTAAGTCTCGCAGACACTAGTTAAGTCTGTTTATGTTTAGATTGGTTAAGTCCGTTTTGCTTAACAAGTTAGATATCTTAGGAGATATTATAGGAAATGATATGCACACGGTTAGATATCTTAGGAGAAGATATGCATGCATCGTTTCACACGTTTTGTAGAATTAGGGTTTCCTTGTAGTATAAAAGGAACCCTATGGCATTGTGTTCTATGCCAAGTTTTCTCAAGTTTAATAGAATATAAAGTCAGTAAATCTCTGTGTTGTTCTTACTGCTTGTGTTAATATTCCGCGTTAACATCAAGTATACATTGTTTTTAGAGTTTTTCACATAGATAGTTTGGATTTATCTAAGGTATCTATTGTCTTACAAAGGCTACTTAGATCCAGAACTTTGGACCTACAAGTGGTATCAGAGCCTATAGAGGGACTCTGAGTAAGAAGAAACACAGAACCACAAACAACAAACACTCAAACACTCAAACACTCACCAATTCCTTAAGATGTCTGCTCCTGCTATTGATGAATTCTCTTCACATAGTGATTCTGAAGAATCACAACATAATGATGCTGCATCAGATAGTGGCAAACCTAAGCAGCAACAACAAATTGTTTCTGCATCCACCACTATATCCTATATCAAACTCCCAATTCTCAATAAGGAGGAGTATGATATATGGGCCATGGAGATGGAGCACTATTTGGAATACATTGATAATGATGTATGGAAAGTGATTCAGAAAGGGAACTCAAAGAAGAGGATCTTTGTGGGCATGGATGGTACTGTCAGGGTACCTTCACTAGTCTCTGCTGCAAAGATCCATGCTGTGGAGAAAGAGAGAAAAGCAAGAACCATCCTTCTAATGGCCATTCCAAATGAACATCTAAGAAGATTCCATGAAATGGATGATGCTAAGGAGATCTGGGAAGCAATTAGAACTCGCTTTGGAGGGAATGCTAACCCTAAAAAGATGCAGAAGGCTGTTCTCAAGCAGCAATTTGAGGCATTCACCATCCCCAGTTCTGAAGGTTTAGAGAAGGGCTATGATAGGTTCCAACATCTGCTATCTCAATTGGAAGCACATGGTTCACATGTACCCACTGAAGATGCAAACCATAAGTTCCTTAGATCTCTGCCAACTGAGTGGTCAACTATGGCATGTCCATGAGATTGAAAGAAGATGTACATACTTGGTCAATTGGTGACTGATGAGGCGAAAAGTGTTACGCTTTTACGGGGTCATTTAAGCCCTAATCCGTAATTATTTGATCAAATATTGCCTTAAATAATTCCTTTTGTCATTTTAGGTACTTTGGAGAAGAAATCTGAAAAAGGAAGCATTTTGGACGTTTTTGGAGCATAAAAGTGAAGAAAACGACAAAGTCTCAAAACATGCTGGAAACAGTACCTGGCGGCGTCACACTTTATAAGGTGACGGCGTCAAGTGTTGACAAAGAGGTGAATATGAAGTTTACATGAGACGCGCCAAAAAGATTTTGGGAATTAAAGCTTGACGGCGTCACCCTTTGTGACGCCTAGGCTGTCACGTGTTGAAGCAAAAGGAGACGGCCTAGAAGCTTTTATAACGTGACGGCGTCAAGAGTGGATCTGAGCAATCCGAGAACTGTTTTGGCAGCAAGCTGATGGCGTCAAGGTCTATAACGTGACGCCGTCAGACTGTAATCTCTATATATAGTTTTCTATTTTTCATTCATTAGGGAGAGAACTTTAGAGAGAACTTTTGGGAGAACTTTGGGATAAACCCTAGGTCGAGTTTTACAGTATTTTTAAGGGTTTTTTTACCCTTACTTCATCCATGCTTAGTTAAAGATAAGTCTTCCATTAATCAATCAATATGTCTATGTGTTGTTTGATTCTATCTTATACTTGTCTTTACATTAACATGCTAGGCTAGGTTTATTTGTGTTTGCTTAGATGTAATGAAACCTAGCTATTGATTATTGGTTGATGGTTGGTTATTAATTTTTGTGGATGAATGATTTCAATGTTAGGCTTAAGAAAACTGGCTAACTTCCTATTGGTAACTTGCTTGAACGTCTTAGGAAACATGAATCGGATGTGTACTACGATTTAATTGGTTGTGTTTAATGCATAAGAGAATATTAATGAGGCCATGATAGGATACTAAACATGTCGTCATAGGAAGAGATAGGATCTTATAGAGTTGGGGAAGGACGTACACGCCCCCACGAATGGTATTAAGGAATGTTGGATCGTTATACTCTGACCAAACTACTTTATTATAGCTTGTCTAAGGTTTAGCAGTCTTGGATAAATCCTAAACTACTAATGATGAAACACTGTATTACTCTATTAAGTATGCGGAATTACTTAACAAAGCTAAGAAGAATTATAACAACTTCAACACTTTATATTAACACCTTGAATCTGCTTATCGAATACAGACTCACAAAATAACCCTAAATATCTCTAATATCGTATTCTTGTATTCGTCTCTCTAATAATGACTTAGGGATCCTTTTATAGGCACAAGGAATACCCTAGTCGGTTTACAATACTTGAACAACAAGTATACTAATTCCTAATATATCTAATCTTCTAGAATCTTCTAATAATTCTTGTAACCGAACTTCAACAGCAGTCCTTTGATCTTTGACTTTTGTCTTTGCAGTACTTTGACTTTATTACTTTGCAGTACTTTAACTTTGAGCTCAGCAGTACTTTGACATCATCAGTACTTTGACCCAACAATCCTCCCCTAACTTGATTTCTACTTGCTTGACTTCAAGTTTCCTTTGTGTCTTTGTCTTCAACATATTTGTCTTCCTTTTAAGCCATGCAGTTGTTAACACTTCAAGGATAGATTGTTTTTGTATATTTCTCTGTGAGTCAGTATCAAAGTACTTATGAATCTTCATCAGAAACATCTTTTCAGCAACTAGTCTTTACAGCATCATATGACTTTTGTACATCAATTCCTTCTTTAAGTTTTAGTCTATTCTCATCACTTCCAGGTGTGTTAACTCCTGTGAGAGGTGAATCATTGAAAAGTTTAATGGATTTGATGTCTCTTTACCAATAGCAATCACTACTGGAGTAACCATATGTTTTAGTTTAGAATAAAAACCATGGTACAATGATAACCATCTGATTTTTAGCAAACCAGCAGCTATAAACAGATTTGAGTTGTCTTTACCAAAGCTGTACCCTTTGGACTAGCTAACTTTTTAGTATAAAATACCATGGTAAGTTAATTACCATAAATGGTTTTTCCACAGCCTTTACCACAATCCATTATCTTGTGAGCTAGCCAACTCTTCACTTTACCAGATATGGTGAGTTGAAAACCATATAGTTTTTAGTAAACTATCAACTATCAACGGATTTGATAAGTCTTTACCAGGACCGTTTGATCTGGACTAGTTGATTCTTGTGTTCATTACACATGGTGAATCAATAACCATATCAAAAACTTCTTTATTGTTCCTGTTTTCTTTTTCAAAGTATTTATTAGTTAAAGAATCACTGGTTTTAATGTGCAAGCAGTACTTTTGGGAAAGTACTGTCTGTCTATCAGTACTTTGAAATTTTCAAAAGATATAAACATTAAGCATTATACCAGTATTTTTTAATCATCTTCTGCTGCTTTTTTCCATTGAATGAACAACTTAATCACATTAAGTGCTGTCTCATTCTGGTCTTCAACCTCCAAACCATGATCAAGCATCCTAAGCATCAAGTCTTGTGATAGTGGATATCTTCTCTCAGCTAACATATAGATCATTGTCCCATCTTCAAGCTCAAGGACATGAACCCCTGTTGACTCAAAGAATCTCCAGCTCTGAATTTCCCAATTCTCTTGATTAGCCCAAAACTCTTCAGTACTTGATTCATTAGTTTCCCACAAGGTAGTCAGATCTCCTAGAAATACTAATCCTACACCTGTTGGTGTCTTCTCTTCAGCATAAGTCAACACCAGTTGATAAAGATGGATTAGATCCCTTCTGTCAATAATGTGCAGCAAATCCCATAGCATATTGAAGACCTTGAATGTTTTATCATCTCTGTGAAAGACCAAGTAGTCTCCTTCTTTGGAATTCACCACTTCAAAGGTTGAGATCAAACTTTCAGACCTTACATTGACTTCAGCTCCAGGATAATCAAAGTCAACTACTCTTAGGTAGTTTCCAAGCTCATCCACTGTGGTATCCCTTAACTCCACAGTTTGCTTCTTCTTCTTGGATGGCTTTTCTTGAGCAGGTTCTCTTTTTCTCTTGGTGCTCCTTGTATCCTCTCTGAAGTCTATGATACCTTCAAGTTCTCTTTGTACAGCTTCTCTTACCAAATCATAAAGCTGTTTCATCTCATAGTAGTTTAGCTTATGAAGACCTTTGTAACCTTGACCTTTTAAGTATGACATGTAAAAGTTCCTTTCTTGAGCCTTTGTCCTAGGTCTTGGTTGTGGTGCAGTGGGTTGTTGCTTTTGCTGTGCAGCTTGTTTCTCTAACTCTTCTGCATCCCACTCAGCCTGCATCTTCCTAGCTATTTCTTCATTTTTAGCTGCCTCCAGTTCCTTCAATTGTCTTAGTGTTAATTTCTTTTTCTTCTTTGATTCGACTAAGATTCCCTTTCCTTTATCCTTGGGATCTGGGGCTTGAGATGATGGAGAAGATGGTTGTGGTACTTGCTCTGGTTCCTGTATAACAACACCTCTAGGCCTGGACATGTTTAATAACATCTCTGCAATAGTCTCATCATCACCACTTTCTTGTACAATAGGCATAGATGGTCCAGCCTGGTCTTCTTCAAACACTAGGGTCCTTGGAGTAATTGTAAACTGTCTTGCAGTACCTTGGAACTCAGTACTTTGAACTTCAGCATATACTCCAGCACCTTGAGCAGCAGTACCTTCCAAGTCTACTTGTTCTGTATCACCACTTTTAATCTCTTCAGTAGCTTGGTTATCTTCAATCCTTAGTTCCTCTGTCTCTTCACTCTTTCTTTCAATTTTGTCATGTCCATCAACATGAAAGAATGGTGTAGGTGTCTCAAAATCCATGGGCTCATCTTGTTCAGCATCTTGAGCCTCCTGTGGAACATCTTCTTCTATATTCCTTAATTTCCTCCCCAATGTAGAAGAATGATGTTTCTTTTGCTTTTTGGACTTGGTCACCTTGACAGAATATCTGCCAGCCTTCTTTTCAGCTTTGACCCATAACCTATGATGTTTCACCAAGGGCCAAACGAATCTGTGAAGTCTTTTAAACTTCCTTCTAAGAGCCTTAATCTCCTGTGCCTGATCTTGAGTCACCTTCTTCAATCTCCTTAATTCTCTACTCAAGGCATAAATGTTCATCACCCCCTCATCTCCTCCAGATGTCTGATTTCCATCTGTGGGAGTAAAATCATTGGGTTGTGAGGCACTAGCCTGAGGAGATTCAGTAGCTTCCTTCCTTGCAGAATGGTGAGAAGATTGGGTAGAAGGGTCTTGTTGAGGAGATGGTGCAGCAACTTGGTGTGATGGTGAAAGTGCTGGCGCAGTACTTTGAGAATTCTGAGAAGGTACTGGTTGAGAAGCAGTACTTTGAGAAGCAGTACCTTCTTGTGAAGATCTTTCACCACTAGAGCTGGTCTCTTGTTCTGCTGCAGCCACGGCTTGAGCCACTTCCAATATATGAGGTGTCAAAGGTGTATTCCTCCCTGAGAACTTGGCACTCCTCTTGGCCATGAATGTAAACACCTTTGAGGGTAAAGTGACTGCTGATAAGAAGTTTGGGGGTTTGGGTACACCATCAAGTTTTTTATTCAAGAATACTTGAATGAACCTAGGATACATGAGAAAAGGTGCCCCGTTGACTATATGAGTCAACATACCATCAAGGATCATCTTGCTAAAGTTGAAGGACTGATCTGTAGATAACCCCACTAGATCACAAGCTATTACCTTCGGAAATTGCTCCCATGAAGTGCTCTTTGAACTTAAACAATGGAGAAGAACATGCACGAAGTACTTCCAGTGTGGACTAAGAAGAGGTTTTTGGAACGCTGTCTTTGTAAGATCACCCTCATAGCCCATCTCTTCCAGTGCACTCCATATTACTTCATTATCAAAAGTAATTACTCCTTCTTCATCTTGAAATTGCAAATCATCCCTAATCTGTGCTTCTGTTATTCGAATTGGACGCCCAGCAACTGTTGCCGTAATAACAGTCTCATCTTCTTCATTAGCTTTCCTTGCAGTCCTCCAGAATTCTTGAATCCATGGTCCTATAATCTCGGGATTGACCAGTAATGAATAATTGATCGTAGACCCTGTGAAGAAATCAATGATGGCATGGAATTGAAAGTTCGAGGGCGTCTTCTCAAGATTTGCAATCATATTGTGCTTTCTACAAACATCTCGGTTCGCCATTGTAGGGTTTGTGTATAGAATGAGTGTGCAGTTATGAGTATGAGAGGATTTCGTGGAAAAGAATATATGTTTTAAAATAGAGGATTCGGATAAAGTAAATAGTGTGAGATAAAATCGGAATGGGTTTAAAAGTCTGTTAAGGGGTGAAAGCCCAACCCAAAAAGTTACCGTTAGCCCAATTTCTGACCGTTGGAATAGTGTCCGACAAAACAACAGTACTTCCACGTATGCAGTACCTTGGCGAGCAGTACCTTGGAGCAGTACTTTGAACAAAATCCAACCAGTACTTTGAATGACAGATACTCACAGCATAGTTGAAGCAATCCTTTCCATTCTTCTAATCCACAAATCATATACACAACCCAGAACTTCATAAATCATTGTTTTGCCTCCCCTTAAACAATGAATACATACTACTTAATGCCTCCCCTCAAAAGTAGGCCTAAAAATTAATCATACCAATACTTACCACCAAATGCTTAAATCTTGTAACATCAAAGCCTTTAGTAAGTAGATCTGCTACATTATCATCTGTATGAATCTTGACCACCTTAATCAACCTGTGCTCATAACAATCTCGAATGAAGTGATGTCTAATCTGAATGTGCTTGGTTTTTGAATGATACACTGGATTTTTCACAATACATATAGTACTCTCATTATCAATGTTGATAGGAGTGTTCTTGAAATTAAATACATAGTCCAAAAGCTGATTTTGCATCCAAAGCACTTGTCCACAGCAACTTGCAGCTGCAACATATTCTGCTTCAGTAGATGAGGTTGCTGCAATTGTTTGTTTCTTACATTGCCATGAAACTAATCTTCTTCCAAGATATTGGCATCCACCGGTGGTTGATCTTCTATCAAAGTTATCTCCAGCATAGTCACTATCTGAAAAGGCTTGCAAGTGAAAAGGTGACTCCCGAGGATACCACAATCCTAATTTAGGTTGATACTTGAGATAAGCAAAGATCCTTTGAACAGCATTCATGTGTGAAACCTTGGGTGAAACTTGATATCTTGCACATAAACAGACTGCAAACATAATATCAGGTCTTGAGGCAGTTAAGTACATAAGACACACAACCATTGATCTGTAAAGCTTGACTTCCACTGGTTTTCCATCTTCATCCTTTCCAAGTGAGTTTGAGGATTTAATAGGTGTAGTGACTGGCTTGATAGTATTGAGATTAAACTTCTTAAGAATGTCAGTGACATACTTATCTTGGCTTATAAAAATACCAGTACTTGACTGTTTAACTTGAAGTCCCAAAAAGAAAGTCAACTCACCCATTGAACTCATCTGAAATTCTTTTTGCATATGTTCTTCAAACTCTTTCACCATGGATTGTTTTGTAGCACCAAAAATAATATCATCCACATACACTTGAACTAGCATGATATTCTTTTTGTCTCTCTTAATGAACAAAGTCTTATCAATGGCTCCTCTCCTATAGCCATGTTGTAACAGAAAATTTGAAAGTCTTTCATACCAAGCTCTAGGGGCTTGATGAAGACCATACAGTGCTTTAACAACTTTGTAGACTTTGTTTGGATGTTCAGGATCTTCAAAACCAGTAGGTTGTTTGACATAAACCTCTTATGTAATTTTTCCATAAAGAAAGGCACTCTTGACATCCATTTGATAAACTGGGAATCTCATATA
>LBNU01028382.1:161949-182687 GCA_014162995.1 Artemisia annua
GAAAATAACGTAAGCGACGTTGTACGGTTTTCTCCGCCTGAAGGGAGTCTTGTTGATATAGTGCTAGAACTCTCGAGTTGGATACTCGGGGAGTGGAGTAGGGCGAAGAAGAGCTTCGTGACCGAACCACTATAAATCTCATTGTCTTGGTTTGATCTTTCCATCTCTTCTCTTTACTTACTTATTACATAGTTGTGTTAGTATAGTGTTGTGTTCATATTGGTGTTGATTGATTTCATCTACAATTGAATCGAAGTTTTTCAAAAAGAAATTTTTATAACTAAACAAAACGAGTCGGTAAACTATTCAACCCCCCCCCCCTTTCTAGTTTCAAACAATTGGTATCAGAAGCCACGTCAGGCAAGTTTTTAAAGTAAACTGTATTTTAAAACTTGAATCGATCAATGGATTTCGACAAATATCAAGAACGGCAATCTATGCAAAGACCACCACTTTTTGAAACCGATTGTTCCTTATGAAAAACAAAGCGATGAACTTAAAAGAAAACTAGCAAAAAATGATGAGGCTAAAATGGTAATTTATAACGCTTTGCCGAAAAAAGAGTTTGAAAGAATTTTTATGTGTAATACGGCAAAATAAATTTGGAAAACTTTGTTGGTCACTCATCAAGGTAATAATCAAGTCAAAGAGAACAAGATTGATCTTCTTGTTCAACAATATGAACAATTTTCCGTTCCGGAAGATGAAACCATAGATAGTGAATTTGCTAGATTTAATACTATTATTACTAGTCTTAAAGCTTTTGATGAAGGTTACTCTAGCAAGAACTATGTTAGGAAATTTCTTAGGGCTCTACACCCAAAGTGGAGAGCAAAGGTCACCGCCATTGAATAATCAAAGAACTTGGCGACATTATCACTTGATGAACTTATAGGAAACTTGAAAGTTCATGAAATGATAATCAAGAATGATTCCGACATTGTAAAAGGCAAAACTGAGAAAGTTAGGTCTCTAGCATTAAAAGCTAAGAAAGAATCTAGTAATGAGGAAAGCTCGTGTCTCGACAGTGAAGACGAAGAGTATGCACTAGCGGTTAGAAACTTTAAGAAGTTCTTTAAAAGAAGAGGTAGATCTACTAGGCAATCTCGTGACGAAAGGAAGTCATTCTCTAAGAATCAGATGATAAGAAAGGAAAGGGCGATAGGAAATGTTTTAGGTGTGGAGATCCCAATCATCTTATTGGTGAATGTCCTAAGCCACCAAGATCAAACAACCAAAGAGCCTTTGTAGGAGGTTCTTGGAGTGATAGTGGTAAAGAAGAAGAGGAGAATCCTAATGACGAAACATGTCTCATGGCTCAAGCTTCTAACGAGGTACATTCTGACTCTTCTTATTATAGTGATGATAATTCGTCAATAGATGATAATATGCTATATGATGAATATAATAAATTATGTGAGGTAAGTACCAAAATCATAACTAGGAACAAAACACTAAAAGCAACATTGCATGAACTAGAATTGCAAGTCTTAGAATTAAGATATCAACTTAAAAGAATTGAGAAAAATAAACAAATAGATGTTGGATGTAAATCTTGTATAGATCTTAAAATAGAAAATGAAAAACTTAAAGAAAATGCCATTAAAATCGTTAAGCTTGAAAAAGGAACACAAGCACTCAATGACATGCTTAAAAATGTTAGATTTAGTGAACATGCTGAAACAGGTTTAGGATTTGATCCAATAAGGCATCTACTAGTGAAATTAAGCAAGTTAAATTTGTTAAATCTGGTGAAGCTGATCTAGCAGATGAAGGCACCTCAAGTGTAGGTAACGGAACCACCGAACATAGTGGTACTGTGGCACCGTCACCTGTTAAAGCTAGAACAGGGTCGATCTTAAAAAATAACTTAAGTCCTAAGCCAAGTCACATAGTAGTCAATAATGTTAAAATACCTGTAGCTACTAATAAGGAAATTAAAAGATTTTATAAACCTGTGTCAACCTCCGTGGATGGATCCATTAGACATAATACTAGATCAAAGACTCCTCCACCGAGACATACAAATGCTCTCAAATCTCGGCCTAGAACTCCTCTACCAAGAGGTAACTTTATGAGACAAAGTTATCCAAGTAACTATCCCGTAACTTGGAGCAACCGTCAACAACAAAGTTATCTACCATGGGAAATTTGTCCTCCATTTAAACATCCAAGTCAAATGCATGATATGCATGAGATGTTCAACACTAACAACCTTGGACCCATGGGATATTGGGGACCAAATGTTTGAGTCTTATCTTACTAGATAGTCATGCTTGAGAATCAACTTGTGATCCGACAAAGGATCTATTCAATGGAAGCACAAATGGTGACAGATAATTCAAGATTGATCTCATCTCTCTAAGCATATTAATGAGGATAACATCATAGGCCAAGGTAAGTTCTCTCAAAACCTCCTCTCTACGTGATTAGTTGTGCATGTAGTTGTCTTGAGAACTTTCCCTGCTAGTATTAGTATAAAGGACATGAAAAGTGTTTATCTAAATGGTTTCAATTAACAAGGAGACATATGTAGTACAATCTCCAAGACTTGTTGATTTCTAAAACCATATCATGTTTTAAACATGAGTATACCATGAGAATGGTGGATAACACACTTTTCATGAAGAAATAAAATTCACATTGTCTCATTGTTCAAAATATACGTGGTTAACACTATATTAAACTCATCTCGTCCTGAAATGTACTATGATCGACTTAAGATCATGCGTGACAAGATCGATGAGAACATGAGGAGTGAATAATGATTATTTCTTGAATCCTCATATAATAGTAATTGCTAATTGCTGTCTCTTGTATGCTAGTATACTAATATATATAAATATCTAGTATATGCATATATATAAAAATAAAGCTTACCTAAAACTATCCTTACTAAAAAATATTATCCGTGGAGTTGAAAGCTCACTGGAGACGTTGATAGTGAGAATGCGGATAATACTTAGCTACTAGGACATGATAGGTTACTCTATCACTCGTCAAGTAGGCCCGAAATCATGCTTAATGTTCGCCCTTAGGTCCGGTTATAAGAAGATCTTAAAAACTTCTTATAGTGAAAACGTTTGAATACATCATCCGATGTATTCAAGGCATTATACATTTGGGAAGTGCGCGATCCCAAGGAGATTAGTGTAAAAATCATGATTTGACACTAACTCTGATGGTGCGGGAGATTATGTGGATTGATAATGTACAAGTTATGTTTGTACCTTCATAAGTTGTTTCTAAACTTCTTGGTTCATCAAGAAACAAACAACTTTTACTATCTCCACAACCGAAGCCGATTACGTAAGCGCTGGAAAGGCATGAAATTAAGCACTATAGATGAGACAAGCTCTAATCTCTCGATGATACTTCTATGACGACATTCCCATGACGCGCTACAACAAGAAGAGATTGACTTGACCATATACTCCATGATTATCTCGTGCATTAAACACTTCATGATACGTCATCATCTCTGTCACTATGATGTTTAATGAGGAAACATCTCGTTCGAAATGAAATACTGATGCGCGTGGATTGCAACACGCACTACGTTTTACCTCTCGAGGGATCTCGAGAAGCTTGCAATCCCCACCAGGCAGTGTACCTGACCGATGTAGTATAGTGTAGTGGCAAGTACCGGGGGATTGATCGTTCTCTCGCAGGGAATAGTGTTCGTTAGGCTAAAAGCTACTCTAATCTAGGTTTAAGTGTGGAAGAAGATTCTTTTTGTATTTTTATGTTTTATGAAAGCAGTAAAATCTCTGGTTTAGGAGGATAGGGCGGAATTAGTTGCTAGTCAACTAACCCAAGTTATCTACTTCTAAGCTACTTATATTTTTGTATTTTTGGTTTTAGAACAAACAATGGTGGGAGAATAGTGTTTACTTAGATTTCATTACTCCCTAACTATCTTTTACCATGTAATTAGTATGTTGAGTTTGCGTGGATGACGAGTGTATTCCTAACAAGTCGTAGGGAGTGCGTTCAATTCCCTAACTCTATAAGTTCCTACCTCACTCTATGACGATACGTCAAGCATCCTATCATGAGCTCACCGATAGCAACCTATGCATGAAATACTACCTTAAAATCGATAACGCACATACGATTCACGTTTCTAAAGACGTTCAAGCTTGTTACCGTATAGGAGATTAGCCAGTTTTCTCTAGTCTAACGTAGATGAAACATTCACCCAAATACAATCACAACATACACATCACATGATAATCAATAGTTAGGTTTCATTAGATCTAAGCAAACACAAAGTAAATTAGCCTAGCATGTTAAAAGAAAGACAAGTACAAGCATAAATCACACAACACATAGACATATTGTATGAATAAAGACTTATCTTGGATTAAACATGCAAGTTAGAGGGGTTAGGATACCCTCTAAGGTCACTAATACACGAACTAGGGTTTAACCCTAAAGTTCTTCACACCAAAATTCGACTCTAGTTCTCCAAAGTTATATAAAGTAAAGAAAAATCGTTCTATATATATAGAAAACGCGGGCTGACGGCGTCAACCCAATAGGTGACGTCGTCAGCTCGGCGATTAGGGTTTTCAGACGGCCTTCCTTGACGTGGTCATAATTGCTGGTTCCAGATCTGACGGCCTTGGTTGACGGCGTCACCAATTTGCACTACGAACTCTCTGGCCCGTCACGAGTATTTTTCCAATTCTGGACTTCACTTGTTCCTGACGGCGTCACCTTGTATAGTGTGACGGCGTCACCTTCTGTGATCTTTAAGGTCTTTTGAGTTTTTGTTGTTTTCCGCACTTTTTCACTCCGAAAACGCCCGAAAATGCTTCTTTTGTGATTTTCCCTTCAAAAGTACCTAAAATGAGAAAAGAAACGACTTTGGGTGAAATCCAAACCAAAAACATACGAATTAGGACTCAAACTGACCCCTAAAAACGTAACATTTTTCGTCTCATCAAATACTCATTAAATAACTTCGTTGACATTCTATTCCTAACCCACTTATGACTATTTATATATTTCATTGGAAATATTTAGGTCATCTCATCACAATTCGTCTTCTTCGTTTAAACCCTTAGGATTCATTCCCGAAAACCTCTCATGACCACTCACTCATTTCACTGGAAATATTGAAGTCATTCCGCGAATTTCTTACGACCATCTACTCACTTCTTCGTAGTGTCTAATGCATCATTCGTAATCAAGTCTAGTTTCTCATGTCATAAGAATTTATTAGGTATAAATTATATTCTCGTCTCGAAAAGTCACACTAAATAAGTAAGACTTTTTCGTCAAAACCCAAAACTGGACAGAAAACCGTATTAGCAGTGCACGGCACCACTAAAATTAGTGGTATCATGCATCTGCTAAGGCCCGTTTTTCTTCCTTCCTTCCCTCACTATTTACATTCAAAACTCAAACAAAAACCTCCTTTGCTGCCATATCCGAACACCACACCAATAACTCCATCACACACTTGTCAATCAAGATCGAGGCATTGCAATTAAGGATAATCATTCACTACATCATACTTAACACTAATTGTAAGTCAATTAAACCTAATTCTCTTTATTTTAATTATAGGGTTTGTTCATAATCACAAAATTGAATTGGGGCTTTTCAAAATTGATTGAATTATTATGTAATTAGGACTAGGATTAGACAATGTAGAATAAATATGATTCCCTAAATATAGGATTTGCATTAACCCACTTATATTACTCACCCTAGGTCCGAACTTTGTTATTAAAATTCAAATTAGATTAGGTATACTTAGTGGAATCATGTCTAGGATACTTAAAAATGGATTAGAAATGACTAGCACTTAAGCTTTTCAACTTTAAAAATATTTTGGCGCCAAGGTGACGCATTTGCCAAACACCCCAATTCCATTATTTTTCGAAAAAGTTCACACGACTAGGTTCATGAAATAATTTTTCTTGCATTGTTGATACAAACTAAAAACGTTTTTGCATGCACACATGATCTCACAAATATGGGTCGAAATACATAACTAATATGTATTACTCGACATATTTGATTAAGCAAGAGCAAAGTTAGAAGCGTATGGGTAATTTCATTAGTGTTAGATTAGAGTCGAAATTACTACACCTCCATATTGTCTGCATATAAGCACACACCTAACATATACTCACTAAAAAGTGTACGTTAAACAAACATGTATGTATACTAATACAAAATTTATTTTATATAGGTATCAAAATGCCACACATATATGATTTTGATCATCTGCTAACCAACATCTATATTCCTGAACTCTCATCTGAACCTTACATATGTCAAGAGTTTATTGACCAATACAAAAACGTTGAGTCACGTTATTTTCACGAAGGTCGTGTTCTTAACTCCTCTCTAGTCTTTCAACAACAAATTGAAATTGNTGTCTGCATATAAGCACACACCTAACATATACTCACTAAAAAGTGTACGTTAAACAAACATGTATGTATACTAATACAAAATTTATTTTATATAGGTATCAAAATGCCACACATATATGATTTTGATCATCTGCTAACCAACATCTATATTCCTGAACTCTCATCTGAACCTTACATATGTCAAGAGTTTATTGACCAATACAAAAACGTTGAGTCACGTTATTTTCACGAAGGTCGTGTTCTTAACTCCTCTCTAGTCTTTCAACAACAAATTGAAATTGCCTTTCGGACCATAGGTTTTGAAAATAATCTCACAATTAATGAACGAATCTGTCCTCATTTCATTTTGGATTTCTTTCGACAGGTTGACCTCATACATAATGAGGATCGATCTTTCTCATTGCATTTTTGGATACAAGAATATAGGTTCTCACGTCCTCTTGAGCAATTTGCTCAAATTCTTGGTCTTCCTAATCTTGGGCAATATGCCTACTCCGAAAAGTTTTCGCTTGATTCTTTGAGTCAAGAAGAAAATGGTCCATACCATTCATATATTCCTTCATCACAAGAAATGATTAATGTTCTTTGCAACTCATCTGAAACCCAAAAGCCCAACAGAATTAGAGTCGTCGAACTTCGTTACTTTCTTCAACCCATGACAGTCATTCTACGTGAAAATGTTTTGAGTCTCGTAGGAAACTGTGAATATCTCCCTGCTTGTTGTGCTCACATGCTTTACTGCATGTGATTAGACAACCTTATAACCTCGCTTATTTCTTCGCTAAGCGAATCTTTTATGTCAAGGACAAAAGAAACAAAATAATCCCCTATGGGATGTTTCTAACCCGTCTTTACTACTACTACATGACCTCTCATCCATACCTCCAAAGTCGTGCGTATACCCTGGTCAATAGAGTCATGGAACCCTTTAGTGAGTCACACATTTCATACTTTCTATCTCTAGAAAATGAACTGTAACACCCCAACCCGAAAAGGGCTAAAGTGTAACATTATGGAGTCAAATCAGAACACAAGTGAAACGGAGATACATTACCAACAAAGTTTACAAGGGTTACAATAGAAAACTAAACAAAATACAAAGTACAAAAGGGCAACAAACTAAACTAAGCCCAACATCAAGTACTTCTAAACCACTCTAAGTCCAGCCAGTAGCTAATCAGGGTGAAGTCTTCTAAGCCCAAAATAAGATCTCTCATCCACAACCCAGCTTCCTACTAAACCTGCCGCATGGAAAAGAAAGCGGCTGAGCATAAAAAGCTCAGTGAACAGATATGAACAAATAGCAAAGCAATACAATAGAGTAGGGAATAAACAAAGGAATTAGGAAGATGAATTACATGTGGTATCCAAAAGGGTAATCAAAAGATGACATGGTTAAGTGTAAGGTATAGTGTATGTAAGTTTTCAGTATTTTACCCAAGGCCAATCAATACAATACAATACAATAGTAGCCCAATATGGAGTGATCAACTCCCAATATGTGAGGGGTTGCAATGCACGCATACCCAGTCACCAATACAATATGTAGCAATGTAGACAATGTAGTAGCTCCAATAGTCAATCAATCAATCAATCAATACAATACAAATCTAGGATGCATCCATACGCCCCCGTAGGCCAATAACAATCACAATCAAAGCAGTAGTCAATAGTAGATCGGGGACGGCGGGGGACATCTCTCCAGCCCCGCTAGAGTACATAACATTGGTGCATCAATGCTATGGTTGTCGCTACTCCACAACAAGTAATACCCCGGGTAAATACTGAAGGGTCAAGTGGTCAAGGTTCAATATCAATGGTTCAATATCAAAAGTTTATTGTCAAGGTTCAATATCAAGGTTTATTATCAAAGGTCAATGTCAAAGGATCAATGTTGAAGGATCAATGTCAAAGGGTCGATCAAGGATGTAGTATCAATGGGTCAAAATAGAGAGGTCAAAGCCAAATTTCCCAATCCACAAGGTTCACTATTCCAAGTCCCAAAATCCCATAGTTCATAAATCAAAGGGTCATAATGAGAGTTTAAAACAAAGTTCAATTTAGCGGGTTTCCATCACTAGTTTTAAAGGTTCGTGGTACAATCCCATTTAAAAAGGTTTATAACAAGATTCATTTAGAAGAGATATTCCAAAAGATGACATTTATAAAAGTGATATTTATTAAAGGTTTTCATCCAATATCCTTCAAAAGTGGTCTGTATGAATTTATAAGGTCCCATAAGTAAGTGGTCTTAAATCATATTAAAAGTGTTGTTATAAAATAGTTCTCCTTTAATTATTTCCATATCATAATTAAGAAAAGAATTTCACCTTCCGTTGTATTACCCCAAAAGAACATTCAAGTCTCACAAGGGTTTTATCTCCCGTTACAATATCCCAAAGAATACCCAAGGTCTCACAAAGTTTCAAAGATTTAGGTCACAAAAGGTTATCGAACGGGTCACAAGGGTTCAAACGAATAACAATAGGATCACAATTTCCGGTGAAACACATCAATCATAGGGTTAAGTACGAAGGATCAAAACCAAAGCCAAACGGAGGTCATAACACGATAATCAAGTCAAAGACAAAGTCAAGAGAGAGAAATGTGCACTCCTACTGAAAGAGTACGAAATATCTGTACCTCAGTCCAAAGCAATAGCAAGGGATCACTCCCGCTTCACTGAACCTAGAAGAGAAGTAGATACGGATTATGAAGAGTTTCAATTTGCTTAAGATACCTCTTTTAGTTACCCTTCCATTTTTAGAAACTTTCCATATTTGGCAGCCTTCTATTTTTTGGTAACTTTCCATATTTAGTAAGTTTTCCATAAATAACAAGTTTCTATTTATAAACATGTTCATTTAAGTCATTTTAACCATTTTAGCAAGTTCTTACCTTAATATAAGTTAAAGGTATGATTTTATGTTAAATTTCCAAGATTAGGGTTTCTTTTGTAACTTTAATATAGTTTAGGGTTAAAAGTGCCAATTTCACAATTCAAGGGTCACCAATGAAATAATTCACATTAGAACACAATAACATAAGTCATACAGGTCACATATATCAAATTTACACTTTACAACCTTTTAGTTATAAAGGTTACATATTAAACCCTTAATTAAACATATTTCCAATATTAAACCACAAACTAATATAATTATCAAACAAGCACCACAACTATCCAAAATCGACAAGAACAGCCTCTAACAATTATTCCAGGTCGTACCATGCTCAAAATGTCATATTTACCATTTTAGTCCCTCAAGTTATAATATTTACAATTTAGCCCTTTAAAAACATATAATTAATATATAGACAATATAATTCATCAAATAACCATACAAGTCCATCAAATAACAACAATTTACACTTCTGGTCCCTATAATTCATTTAAAGTCGAATATCATATATTTACATTTTTAACCCTTAAGTTTCACAATTTACAATTTAACCCTTATAATTACCAAATTAACGTATAAACCGCATAATTAACCATGTAACCACATAAGTCCACCAAGTATCACAAAATTATCATTTTAGTCCTCATATCATAATTAAACTGATTTATAATAATTACATAAATAGTCCTTGAATTTCAATAATTTGCAAAACAACCCCTTTAATTATAACAATTACAAATAAGCCTTCAATTTACCAAATTAGCACATCATACCCTTTAAGTAACATTTTCTACTATTTTCCCCTGGTCCAAAATAAGTTTCAAAAATATCCAGCAAGTTTAGAAGTTTACCAAACACACCCTTCTATTTATTTTTTTTTACAATCAGTACAAATAAAACACAACAAAAACCTAACCCTAATCCCACAATCATCATACCAATCATTAATTATAACATTACATTAACATCACCAAACCAGAAAACATAAACCCTAATTCGTAAACCCTAGTTTTCTTCTCTTTATTATTATTTTTTTTATATGATCGCACGAAACAAACATAATTCAAAACAATTATTCCAAGCTTCTAATAAATGTAAACGTATTTTATATAGATCGATTATACAGATAGACAAAGCACAAAAATATATTCGAACCACCAAAAATTCATATAGGCCGATTATCAATTTTGCACCATTTTAGGGTTTTCGGCTCATTTTAATTCGTATGATTAATATACAATGCATGAGTCGATTTTATCATTTTATATAGATGATATGTGATATGTAGGATGATAAGAAAATACCAGAAAAATATAGGAACGAATGGATGGATCAAAAGGATTTTGATCCATTCAGCTACAATAATTCGACCCAAATAAATTTCACAGCTTCACACGATCAACCTCGACCCAAACCAATATTTTTCCCACGTTCTTAAGCTTTGAAATAACCCAGAAAAATACCCAAGAGCCTCCAAAATCTTATGCGCCACTATGTGTTTTTGGGGTGTTATTTTTGGGGTGTTATTTTTAGGGTTTTTAATTTTGTAAAATGGAAATATAGCAATACCGTGTATATAGATGAGATTGGGGAGTAAATCTCGGTCCATTAGCTGATTTCAAACCATTTCCAAATTTATCTTGATCTTATAATTAATTTATGCATTTAAAATAATTTAAAGTATACAATAACATGTATTTTCGGCCCAAATTAAATAAAAGAATTGTGACAAATATTTTTATGACATTTAGAATATTATAGTGTACATATAAAAATTATCATATGTCATAGGTTGTCAATTACTAAGTGTTTGTGATTTATTTGGTGTTTATATAAGTGTTTTATTGAAATTTTTAAACATTAGGGGCATTTTGGTAATTTTAACGTATTATGGAATTATGGGTTTTACATGAACCCTATGATACCTAATCAAGTGATGAAGATGAATGAAGACTGGATAAAATGTTCAAGTCAATCAGAAAGAGGATTAAGAGACTCGGGAAGCAAAACAAGCAGAGAGGAAGTTTGAGGGACTGAACTATGTGTTATACTTCTACTTAATTAAGTATCACTATTAAGTATTATTAAGCTAACTACTATAAAGTCTTGTATAAGGCTTTAGAACAGTTAAATACATAGTATAACACTAACTTTGCGTGTATCTTGGTTAAGTTCTATTTATATCTTCTTCCATATGCTTTCCTCTAGATGATCATTATATTTGTTTTAGATTATTTTAGTTGTAATGTCTAGATGATTATTTACATGCTTAATAGTACCCTATAGATCATCACATGTTGTGCTTGTTGACTAGTTATGTGCATGGTTATGAAAACCATGTGATTATTCTTGAGTGGATTGAGGTAATGGGATTTGCTGCAAATAGTTCCCCTAGAATTACCTATTCAAGTAGCCTAAAACCTGCAGAATTGGAAAACTCGCCATCAGCAGGTCACGGCACCACTAAATAGGCCACGGCACCACTAAAGTTAGTGGTACCGTAAAGTTAGTGGTACCGTATGGTATTTAGTGGTACCATATCCCACACTGACAAATTTTTCCTATTCACTCTAGACTCCTGCATCCCTAATCTCAAAACCTGCAATGTTTTGAAATTTTGCACACACACCTTAAGATTCCCTACCTACAATTAGAACAATGATGTAGTATAGTAATAGTCCAAAGAAACACAAGTGAAGTATGTATTTCCCGGGTCGTAGTCCCAACGAAGTGTGAATTGAATTCGTGATTCGGTTCGTGATCGTGTAGTGAATAGTGAAAGGATAAAAGATATATTTGGATTTTAAAACTACGGATAGCAAACATAAACTAAAAGGCAACAATAAAGCATATAAGATAAGCACGTAATACACAAACAACCTAAAACGCAATCTAATCTAAAAAATACGCACTTATGGGAATTTCAAAAGCAACTAAGTAAGCATATAAATCTAGAGGCAAACTAATTATACTAAATAAAGGTAATAAATCTAGTGGCAAGCTTAATAATCTAAGATTAAAGATAAGAGCTAAAAATTGCAAACTAGACTATATTACGCAAGCAAATAATAGATAAACGATAAAAGGATATACTTGTTAAGCAAATTATCACGATCCTTAAATGTGGTTTATGATTTCAATTATGTCCTCTATTGATGAATCAATATCTTTTACAAATAATTATTCTCTCCCAACGTTGGTTTAAAAATAATTTCATAAAGAGATATCGATATCTAGATTAAAACCCAATTATTTTCACGGCTTTTGCCCGTTTAAACAACCAAAATTTCAATCCAAGTAATTTAAAATTACTAACCAATATTTTGTCTAACTTTTTATAAAACCACACTTAATTCACGGAACAATCTACTCAACAAGCATAATAACGATCTACTCACTACTCATATTAATTAAACTAATAAACACAAATATTTCGACAAACATAAACATATTAAATAAACTAATTATCTAAAAGCGAAAAGGATGAGAAAATAGAACCCGATCTAAGAGATGAGACGAATTTAACCACCCGATCTTATAAACTAAACAAACCATAAAGTTTAATTCTTTAAAAGCTTTAATAAAACCAAATAATTAATAAAGCTTGTGACTTTATTAACTAATTAGCTTATTGAGACTAAAAAGTAATAAACTATATTGATAAACTAGCTTATAAGACCCTTAAGCTCCGGCCTTAGCGGTAGAAATGATGAGAAACAAAGAAAAATCAAAACTTTATTAGGAATAAGCAATAATAATGACCAAATAAGCTATGGAAGAGCTTATTGGTTGATAAAGCTACAAACTTTATTATTAAAAACCTAATAAAAAGCTAAAAGATTGAAACTTTATGATAAAAACTTAATAGATCTAAGAAATTAAGCTATTTTTAGAAGAAAAACTAATAAAGTTGCAAACTTTTTGATAAAAACCTAATAGATCTATGATAATAAGCTAAGTTTATAACAAAAACTAATAAATTTGCAAACTTTTTAAGAAATTAGTATTAAAACTACTAGATCTATTAAAATAAACTAATGGATGACTTTATATAAAAGAAAAACTAATAAAAATAAAATATTTTTGATTTTTTATAAAGTAATTTGTAAAATAAAAAGTAGATCTAAGTTTATAAAAAGCTTTTAAAACAAAGTATTAAAAGAGTGTGTATTAAATAAGCTAGATCTAAATAAGCCACTAAAAGCTATTAAGTTTTCATGATTTATAAAAATAAAAGAAAAGAGTAGAAGTAGAGAAAACTAATAATCTTCAAATCTTTAAAATAAATCTTCATCTTCAATAATTTTAATACTAAAAAGTTGGTTACAATAAGCATTCAATAAGCTATCCTATTACAAATATTAAGCTAACCTACTACAATTAATCTAGATCTACTCCTACTACTATGTGTAAAATACACCTACTCCTAATTTATACCTACTCCTAATGATTTGTGTGTGTGCATATCCGGATGGTATTTATTAGCAAGATGGGAACGTATCTTATCCCCCTTTTGTCCAGATTCATCATCTATTAATGCTCTAGACCCTTCCAGACACCTCATCATTGCCAGCAATTATTGGACACGTGTCATCCTCTGATTAGTCGCCGCCCTTCCAGAACCTCGTACTGACGCCACCTGCCACCTCGGACTGAACGCGTCACAGACGCCACGTGGCAGCACCTAATTGGCCAGCCGCCAGTCAAACATTGTACCTGCTATCATTGACAATCATTAGCAATAAATGCGCCGCCGCTACATGGCAGCCTCTGATTGGCCAGCCGCCAGATGACGTCAGCATGTGGGGCCCACAAGCTGAGATATCTTAGGTGGGGTCCACGGCCACGTGTCACCACCTAAGTGGTCCACGTGGCGCCACGTGGCATGAAACGTGTCAGGTCAACGGTCTGACGTGTCCGGGTCGGGTCTGGCTCGGGTCGGGTCAGTGACGTGTCTGATACGGGTCGGGACTATGTCGGGTCGGGTTGCCACATGGACCTATGTGGAGGCGCCACGTGGCAGGGGAAATAATACCCAACCTTGGCTCAGGCAAGGCTCGAACCCGGGAGGGTTGTGTGGGGGTGAAGGTTGCTTACCACTGGGGTCGAGCATACCTTCAGTTATTTTTATACGAAATTAAGTTTTTAACCCTTACTAACCCCAGTCCGATTTTAGTTAAAAAAAATAGATATTGAACGGTTCATTTAATGAGTTTAAAGAAGGTTCACAAGTTGAGGAAAGGACTATTGGACTCGTTTTTTCGTGCTCTTTCCAATGGTGTGCTCGGGGAATATTTTTGACTTCGTCTGAACCTCGTAAAATGCGTAAACGTCGTCGAAACTCATCCGAAAATCACCGTTTTTGCTTTGTTTTCAAACCCTTTGTACCTGCAAGACATAATAACACATTCCAAACATGTTTGCAATATAATTTAATGTATTTCATGGTTATTAGTCCGTTTTAGTGCATTTTTGAGTATAAAAATGATGTATGTTTACGCATACATCAAACAACCATATTCACTTTAATTCAAAACTCACACCACTCATGCCTATATATATAAGATTTCACCATTGCAAGTTTCTCTTGCACCACTATTTCCACTTCACATTCATCATGTCCTCCTCTTACACCTCAAAGAAACCTAAAATTTCGGTGAAGTCACCTTCCAAGATCAAGTTTACACCACCAAATGATACCATGGTCATTGATTTGACTCATGATGAAGATGGAGCAAATACACCACCATCTCACAACACCCCTAGGTTCACTCCACCACCAAATGCTCCATCAAAAACATCCTCTAGTGGATTAACATCCTCACCCTCATCATTCAACTCTAGGCATTGGATTTACAATGAAATGGCTACTCCATCATCACCTTCACTTTCACTAGCCCCATCATCTCCTATCATGAATCAACCGTTCAACTTGAACCGGTTGACATACATAGTGCTAATTGCCTATGTTGTATCCACAACCGTAACCTCATCTCCTACTTAAGGGATGAACTTTACCACATGTTCTCATATGTGGAACATCTTTTGACACCACCTCAAGGACCCATCATACCACCTTCTCCTCCAACCAATAGCCCAAGCAACTAAACTCTTATGCTTAGTCATCATCAATAAAAACCTTAGGAACCCTTTTGTGAAGACAAGAAGCAAATCTTAGGATCTCAATGCCACTTGAGAATGTCACATGTTTCTTGTCATTGTCTACTAGTCTAGTTATTGTAATCATACTTTATGTATGATCTTTTATTAATGAATGCATGGGCTTGTTTTATCTCTTTATTTTCTTTTGGTTGGATTATTTTTATTTGGATACTCAGCCTCTTTGGTGTATGGTTGGATATTTGTCTAAATTGCTACTTGTTAGATATTGTATATATGTCATCTAACCTTGTTTTTGTAGCAATAACCATTGCTCGATTCCTTGGTATGCTCCAAATGAGGGGGAGTATATATCAAGGGGGAGCTTTGCAAGTCTTTTTGCTTCGACAAAAAGAGGGAGAAGTAGAATAAAACTCATGCTAAAAACTTGTCGAAACTAGTTTTTCACATAAAATGAGTTTATGTTTTGTCATCATCAAAAAGGGGGAGATTGTTTATGCAAATAATGTCTAAAAACGTGATTCTCATCTTTCGATATATCTATGTTTTGATGATAACAAAATGTGAAAACATCTTACGTCAAAACTAATGTAAACAATTTTTAGTCGATATATCCGATTTCTACGTTAATCACTCTAGGTATGAACAAACAAATTTACAACTTGACAAATGATCAAAGAATCGAATTTGTGTTTTGAACTTCACATTTTTAGCTTGAAAAAACTTTCTTTTCAAAAATACATGTTACAAATTATTTTTGAAATATAAAGAAATGTTTTATTTGGGAAATTCATTTCAAAAATCCCCAACAGCTATATTTTACCCAAACCAGCTCCAAACTCCCCCAAATAAAATTTCACCACTAAAGACAAAATATGGAGCATTCTTGTCTGGCACGGTACCACTAAATTTAGTGGTACCGTGTGACAATTAGTGGTGCCATCCCCTTAAAACAGTCAAATTTCCAGATTCTATAAATACCACTTCATTTCCCAGATTTTGGCTATCCTCTCACACACTTAACTTTCTGTAGTCATATCCTCAATCACCTAAACTCTCCTTTGATCATTAGTTAGTTTTCTTTTGTTTAAAGAGCGATTCTTTCATCCAATCAAGAATCATCTACATACCTCTACTTGTCAAGAGAAGAACACAAAGTATCAAGAAGATACAAGGTGTTGGTGTCATAGAGTAGTGCACTTGCATTACTAGTTGTCTACTTGATTGTATCTTGACATACATCAAGTGTTTTAACATTTCTTAGTTATTGTGTTGATCATTGTGATCTTGTTGAGATCTTGAGGATCTCTTGAGTGTTGAGTGATTTAGTATTGATCAAGTGGATCAAGAGTAGATTGTGAGGATTGTGTGGATCTTGTGAGGATCGTGTATATTGTGTGAGGATCGTGTTGATCGTGTGATAAGTTAGGATCGTGTGGATCGTGGTAGATTGGTACTAGCTAAGATTAGTACTCGACATCTAGCTTAGTGTCGGAAAATAACGTAAGCGACGTTGTACGGTTTTCTCCGCCTGAAGGGAGTCTTGTTGATATAGTGCTAGAACTCTCGAGTCGGATACTCGGGGAGTGGAGTAGGGCGAAGAAGAGCTTCGTGACCGAACCACTATAAATCTCGTTGTCTTGGTTTGATCTTTCCATCTCTCCTCTTTACTTACTTATTGCATATTTGTGTTAGTGTAGTGTTGTGTTCATATTGGTGTTGATTGATTTCATCTACAATTGAATCAAAGTTTTTCAAAAAGAAATTTTTATAACCAAACAAAACGAGTCGGTAAAATTTTCAACCCCCCCCCCCCCCCTTCTAATTTCCCACAGTTTCATTTTGTTCATCCAGGTTACCCATGTAAACGGGTTTGTTAATTTGGTCATTATACATGTAAAATGGCGACACTAAGGTTATTTAGTGAAAGGGTTACCGGCTATTAGCCCGTTACCCATGCCACAGTGGCCTCACAAAACTTCCACCTTACAGAAAAGTTACTAAAGTTTTCAAAAAATTTGTCCTAAGGTAATATAGTTTCATTTTGTTCATACAGGTTACCATGTTTACGGGTTTGTTAAATGTGTTACTGAACCTAAGGTAATATAGTTTCATTTTTGTCCATTTTTATACGTTTTCATCTATTTTTATTTATTTTCATATGTTTTTATTCATTTTCAACCGTTTTTATACGTTTTCGTCCGTTTTTATACGTTTTCATCTGTTTTTATTGGTTTTCAGCCTTTTTTATACGTTTTCGTCCGTTTTTCTTATGTTTTCATCTGTTGTTTTACGTTTTCTTCCGTTTTTATATGTTTTTGTTCGTTTTTATACATATAAAAACGTACGAAAACATTTAAAGACGGACGAAAATGTATAAAAACGGACAAAAGTGTATGAAACCAGATAAAAATAGACAAAA
The DNA here is from genome assembly GCA_014162995.1 of Artemisia annua. NCBI lineage: Eukaryota > Viridiplantae > Streptophyta > Magnoliopsida > Asterales > Asteraceae > Artemisia > Artemisia annua. Next base: position 179,790 of record LBNU01028382.1, read on the forward strand.
ATGTATAAAAATTGACTAAAAACGTATAAAAACAGATAAAAACATATGAAAACATAAGAAAAATGGACGAGGATGTATAAAAACAGACGAAAACTTATGAAAACATAAGAAAAACGGATGAAAACATATAAAAACGGACGAAAACATATAAAAACGGTTGAAAACGGATAGAAACATATAAAAACGGATAAAAACAGATAAAAAAAACAGGCGAAAATGTATAAAAGCGGACAAAAACGTTTAAAAATGTAAGAAAAACGGATGAAAATGTATAAAAACGGGCGAAAACGTATAAAAACAGTTGAAAACGGATAAAAACGTATAAAAACGGATGAAAACGGATAAAAACAGATAAAACGTACAAAAACATATTTAAAACGGTGAAACTAACATAAATAGTGGTTTAGGGACTAAATCCATGAAACGCGACAAACCACAAGGACCGTTTTGTACTTAAAAAATAAGCCACATAGAATTTTTACCTGTTATATCCGGTTACGAAAAACATAGTAACATTTATAACCGGTTGCAAAAGTTGAGTAACCTGGATGAACAAAATGAAACTATATTACCTTAGGACAAATTTTTTGAAAACTTTAGTAATTTTTCTGTACCATAACCCCAATTTAGATTAGCAAGCAAAACGGATTTGTTGAAAAATATCAGTGGGTTTCTAGACTTAGAGAAAAATATTGGGTTTTATGTCTATATATGTCTTAGCTTTGATTTTCCGGGTGGCTCGCCTCGTTACGATACCCGATGGTTTAATTATAAAATAAAATGTGAAAGTATCCAAAATATGCACACTAGATTTGAATCACTAAAAGCTCCAAAAATTTGCACAGAACCCACTGTTGGTGTAAAAAGAGAAAATGTATAGGACACTTTAACTTAAACATGGCTTTTTGAACGGATTAAAACGGAGTTGTAGATTGTAGACTAGAGCCGTTTTCGTGGGACTGTTTTGTGCAGTTAAAAATCAGCTTTGACACTTAAGGGTAAATTGATAATTTTACACAGGTTAGATAAATTTTGGAACTATGGGGCCCACAAATCTGATTAGTAGACTCAAATACCTTTATGTGGACATAAAAACCGAGTCATAACTATTTACGGTTTAGGACTAACGAAATTTTAAAGTAAGACAACTATTTAAAACCAATCAGCACTTAGGTCCGGGTTTATTAAACTTACCAAACTTGTCGTAAAATTTGTTCTAATTGTTTTAGAAACATTATGAACGCTAAGTACAATAGTATAATCAATATAAAAACTTTATAAAACTTATTTGCATATTTACGTTATCATTATAAAACCTAAGATGCAACATATTATTTTAGGTTGCTCCTAGGGTTTTCTCGGTTTACTTGTCACGTTATTTGCACTTTTGCTATCACATTGCTTAAGGTGAGTTTCATAGCCCCGCTTTTGCATTCTTTATACTTGTTTTGAAATACTCGGGGTGAGAATAAATTGCTTGCTTTTATATATGGACACAAGTATATAAAGTGATAAAACATTTACAAAGTGCCTAAGTTACCATATTTGCCATTAAAGTCCCCATCATCATGAACCGTTAATTATTTTGTAAGCGCGAATGTTGTGTGTTGATACAAAAGTTGGGCGTTCCTTGTTTGGGTTCCTGTTCTCGTATCAATTAGATGATAATGCTTAGGGACCTGCGCACTATGAAAACAACAAACACCGTTAGGCTTATCGAGGGATTGTCTCCCCCGATTATCCTCCGGCGTGAGAGTAAGTAATCGAATTTAGGGTTTGTGAAGAGTTTTAGGGTTGTGAATCATACCTTTGACGAGAGTTATGATGCCCTATTTATATACACGTAACCAATAAGGTTTCGTGCTCCTCACTTTTCGGTGTATCCACCGATATCGGATATTTGTTAAAATCTCTATTATTTAGGAGATATTCCCTATCCGTACCATAAATAATCGTTGGGCTTGGGCCTCGTGGGCCAAAGCCGTATAACTGGTAGTCCAGTTATTGTTAAACTGGCCCACGCGTAGTGGGCTTACCTATTAGTATTGTTTATTAATCGGGTTCATGACCCGGTGTAGACTATACGTCATCATGTCCCCCCAGTCTAGTGTGCGCAAGGTAAGACTTGCGGACGCTAGACTTAAACCGTGTCCAAGTTGTTCCCGACTCGTGCGCGGGAAGAATTCGAACTTAAACCGCCAAAACACACGTGTAATGCACCTAGTCCAAATAAGTGCAATTCACGTACCTCGGGAAGTGGAGAGGCTATCCACGTGTCCTGTACCGTTACAAATCTCATCCACACGATTTGAGATAGTGGGATCCACGTGTCAGTCATCTGTGGTGGGTGAGAAAACTATATAAATCCTCTCCACTTTTACTGTGTTTATCACAGTAAAAAGCGTTTCTCCATTTCAAAAAAGCTTTCTAAATCTCTTCTGCGACCCTGCTTTATTACGCTAGGTAACTAACGCGTGCGCCTAATTACAAAACACAAAAAATGGTCCTGCAACTACATGATTGCCATGCCGATGTGACCGAGGAGGAACTGACGCAGTTCACCTCGGATTATTTCATTCCGTTGGACCTGCACCCAGAGGTGCCAGGTCCAAATGACACCATTGCAGACTTCCCCGTAGGGAAGGTAGGGCTATACACGTGCTTCTTTGAGTGGGCGAACCAACGCGTGCCCATATCCGTGCTGTTGAGGGATATCCTCAACTATTACGAGCTTCATATCTCCCAGCTGCATTGTATTGCTGCTGGGAAGATTGCTAACTTCGAGGTTAACTATCGTTTATTAGCGATTCCCCCCACCCTCCACCTATTCCGCGCGTTCTATCGCGCGTCGTGGTTAAACGGGTGGGTCACCTTCTCGAAGCGCATTGGTGACCTCCA
>LBNU01028382.1:183989-215615 GCA_014162995.1 Artemisia annua
GCTTACAATCCCCACCAGGCAGTGTACCTGACCGATGTAGTATAGTGTAGTGGCAAGTACCGGGGGATTGATCGTTCTCTCACAGGGAATAGTGTTCGTTAGGTTAAAGACTATTCTAATTAAGGTCTAAGGGTGGAGGATGATTATTTTTGTATTTTTATGTTTTTTGAAAGCAGTAAAATCTCGGTTTTGAAGGAGTGGGCGGAATTAGTTGCTAGTCAACTAACCCAAGTATCTACTTATGCGATTTAAATTAAAGTTTTGAGAAAACAATGGTGGGGAAAGTAGTGTTAACTTAGATTTCATTACTCCCTAACTATCTTTTACCATGTAATTAGTATGTTGAGTTTGCATGGATGACGGGTGTATTCCTAACAAGTCGTAGGGAGTGCGTTCAATTCCCTAACTCTATAAGCTCCTACCTCACTATATGACGATACGTCAAGTATCTTATCATAAGCTCACCGATAGCAACCTACGCATGAAATACTACCTTAAAATCGATTAACGCATATACGATTCACGTTTCCTAAGACGTTCAAGCTTGTTACCGTATAGGAAGTTAGCCAGTTTTCTTAAGTCTAACGTAGATGAAACATTCATCCAAATCACAATCACAACATACACATCACATGATAATCAATAGTTAGGTTTCATTAGATCTAAGCAAACACAAGTTAATTTAGCCTAGCATGTTAAAGGAAAGAAAAGCACAAACATAAATCATAAAACACATAGACATATTGTATGGATTGAATGAAGACTTATCTTAGATTAAACATGCAAGTTAGAGGGGTAAAAGTACCCTCTAAGGTCTGTGATACACGAGCTAGGGTTTAACCCTTAAGTTCTCCACCAAGTTCCTCTTTTAAAACAATAAAAATCGTTCTATATATATAGATAATACGGGCTGACGGCGTCAGCCCAAGGTGTGACGCCGTCACGCCGACGATTAGGGTTTTGTGATGGCCTTCTTGACGTCGTCACGCCGCCTTGTTCCAGATCTGACGGCCTTCCCTGACGCCGTCACCAAAATAGGCTAAAAACTCTCTGGCCCGTCATGAGTAACTTCCAATTCTTCACTTCATTTGTTCCTGAGGTCGTCACGTTGGAGCTTGTGACGCCGTCACCTTCTGTGCACTTTAGGGTCTTTTAAGATTTTGTTGTTTTCCGCACTTTTTCACTCTGAAAACGCCCGAAAATGCTTCTTTTGTGATTTTCTCCTCAAAAGTACCTAAAATGAGAAAAGAAACGACTTTGGGTGAAATCCGATCCAATAATATACGAATTAGGACTCAAACGGACCCCTAAAAACGTAACATTTTTCGTCTCATCAATACCAAATAGTAAATAATGTTAATTTTGAACATTGAAAATACCTGCATCATACAAAAAACAAAAGAGGTAAATAATAAAAAGATTTAACTACATAAATCGTCCTTATGGTTAGGCCTAAGTTGCACTTTTCATCCTTAACTCTCAAGAATTTCACAATTCATCCTTGTGGTTGTCCATTTTGCATTGACCCGTCCTTTGACCGGGCGGGCATTACTTTGCACCATTAATCATGGTCACATGAGCGTCACATGAGGGGTAAAATGGTCCAATTTCACTGCGAAACCACAGGGACGATGTTTGTCACAAGTTTAAGTAAGTGTGCTTGGTTTCCCGCCCCACTCTCACCTGCTTCTCCATTGTAACTCTCACCACCACCACAACTCCTTCACCATTAAAACCCCCACCACCATTGTAGCTCCTTCACCATTAATGTGATAACCCGCAAAATTCCTGATAGGTTCTATTCGGAGAAACAACAACTTATTTTGAGCTTGGCGTTACTTGGGAGAAACTAGGGGTATTTATATTCATTTTTATCGGAATTTTTATTCTGAGAGCATTGCCGTTACTCTCATATTTTAAATCTCTCGTTTACCTGCCTAAATGTGTCCCGAACATCATTTCATGAAGGATATAACAAATTACAGCTTGGGTCCCTGGAAGTTAATCACACCACCGCCCCCTTAACTTTAATGTAATGACCGAATGGTCCTTGTGAATTTCAAACCCTAACCCACCCCTATATAAACCCACAACTAAACATATTTATAAGAAAGCTAGGGTTACATCTTCTTCTCCAAAAACTCAGCCGCGCCTCCTCTCCTCTTCAGGCCGTTTTCCGGCGATTAACACCACCACCACGTCGCGTGGGTTTACACCGCCACTACCATGTTAACCATCATCATATCCCCTCCATCTTCTTGTATTGCACGCGCTCCAAAACGCTGCCAATCACCCTGTTGGTCATGCTACAGCCGTGACACCACCACTGTCGGCCATCAACAACACCACCTCCATCGTCACCATCATCGGATTCACCACAAACCCACTTTTACCTCACGCTAGGTTTTTCCTAGGGTTTCTCGTGAAGCCGCCACCACCACTGCTGTACCACACCACCTCCACAGCCGTTTGTCACTGTCATCAAAAGATCAAGGGTAATTTGTTTATTTGTTGGTGGTTCGAGTGATACTCGAGAAGACCACCACCATCTTTTCCTCTCGCCATCGTCCAGAGCCACCACTCCACTCTCTTTTCTCGATTTGGTAAATCGTGAAACCCCACTCCTTGGTTATTTATTTGGTTTAGCCCACTTATGGAACTTGTGTTATTGTTTTCGTGGAATAAATGGATTTAAAAACTGGTTTGTACTAATGTTGTGACTATAAAAAGGAAGACTAAAAACGTTTTGATAAAGATTTTGTGTGGTAAGAAATCAATTATAAGTGGTGTTTGTTTGATCAGTTAATGTAGCGAGACACAAAGATGTGTCTCTAGTTCTGAGTCCGAAATGTAATATGATGTGTCAAAATAGATATTTTGTACTAGAACAAAAGATTAGATAAAAAACAGTTTATAAAATGTTGTGGAATAAAAGATGTTAGAAACATTTTTGGAAACAGATTCGCATGGTTATAAATTGTGAAAATGGTGTTTGGTTCGAGCGAATAAGTCTCGGCTTATTTATAAGCCCGAGCTTATGGCTTAGTTTTGAGTTCAATAAGCTTCGGCTTATTAGCTTAGTTATTTTCTGCTTATTTCATTTTAGGTTACTGGGTTTGTTTTGGTTTTGTTATTGATACGAATTAATAAGCAAACGATAAAAGGGAGTGTTTGGTTAAAATATTAGAAGTGTGTTTGATTTAGTTCATTGTGACAAAGTATATATTGACTAACGTATTTTACTCGTCCTTAGCATTGGTGCTCATTGGTACGTTCCGGATTATATTTGGGATTTGACATTTAATTTGGACTTGGATCGTTGAATTGGACTAATACCGGATATTTTACGGACTAAATGCTGGGATTGTGACTAAAACTATTGGTTTTGTAGTGATTTGGGCACTGGACGTTGGACAATATGGACTTATTGATTTGAAACGAATACAATATATTAGACTCATAACGAATTTAATATGTTTGATTCGCAACGAATACACAATAAGTAAATAATGTCTAATAAATAATGAATACTCTTTATTAGCTTTCTATTAAATTGTCGGGAAATATTGTTTTGAGAAAACTGATTTCATTAAAGTCACGTTGACTTGAAAATGTGTATAAAAGAATGCGTCATGCTAAATTTTATACAACTTTCAAAACTTATATTTATTTTTCGAAACCATTTGTTCTATTAAAACCCGACAAGAATAAAAACTCATGTTTTATGGAATTGAAAAGCCTTTTCACTCGAATTGTGAATTCAAACTTATTTTGTTTATAAAACATGTATGTTATATACAAGCTATTTGGGATTTTGGGAAAAATACTGAAACTTACCAATTGACCTATTTTATATTAAATAGTTGGTAGTGGTCATTTTCTAGACTTTCTTTGATTAACTTGAGTTCTAGTAAGTATCTATCGACTATGTCAATGTCTTTTCTTTTTTGGCGTGAGTTAGAGTTGAGTCTATGTTTTCTTACCACACCACACGAAGTCATTGATGTTAAAGTTTTTACAAGCAATAACATGAATAATCCATGAAAACTACAACACATTGTCTTCTATAGACTTTATTATTGTGAGGGCTATATTCTGAGATAATCGTATGCATATTAGGTTACGCCGTATCTGTACCATTGTACTCGTCGTACCTTCTTCTGGATATTGTTGTGATTAGCTCTAGATGCCAGTTGTGTTAGTTGTGATTTTTGCATTGTTGTGGCTAAGGTGAGTTCGTAGCCCATTACTTTTTAAACAGTTTTCATAACTATTTTGGGGGAGAATACATGCTCCTTTTTAACTAAACTCAATGATTGTTTATCTGAATACTTGAACTGTTTGATTAAGATCTGATCTATTGATTGATTGATTGACTGATATCTTGAATTGGCCATCCGAAGGCATTAGGTGTTTACCTGATATATATGTGAGCTCCCTAGCTCAAACTATTTTCTGGACCTGCAACTACTTTTGATTTGCTTATGTGCTGACTACTTGAGGTTAGATGAACAAAAGATATTGCCTTAGACTAGGGTAGCAATCCCTTGCTATAGCTATTGCCTAGCTAAATATGGATATCTACTTCCGGCCTAGACCAGGGTAGTAATGGGTGGTTCCTTACTATAACTGTTGCCTGGCTAGTGACCGCTGAGGGGCCCACTTACAACGACCACTTAATAACGCATGATATGAAATTGATTGATTTTGGAATGATGTTTGAAAGCATGAACTATTTCTGCCTCTAGTCCCACATAGCAAAACACTCTCCAGGTCCACAACTGCTTAGTAACTTAAACCTATGAACTCACCAGCGTAAGCTGACCTTTAGCATGTATTCTCAGGTATAAGACGATAGCTCAGTATTGGAAGGCGCTTGGCAAAGGGCATGGTCATACGCGGCTCTGATGAACATTTGGGACCGCTTTATTTATTTATAGGTCTATTTTCGCACTATTCTTATATCATGTAAACTATATGCTTTACATAACAATTTTTATTCTAAATAAATGAAATAAAAATCATTCTTTGTTCCTTGTGTTACGATACCAATATAGTAGCACTCTAATGCATGTATGCTTCCGCTGGACCCAATTTTTGGGGGTGTTACAGATTGGTATCAGAGCCAGGTTATAGAGAACTGGGTATTTTTGAAACCTAGACTATAACCACTTTTGTGAAAACTTAACCCTATGACCGCTACATGCTTGCCTGCCAAGCCGATGCCTTGCATAAGATTTTGTTTGAGGATGTAATTGATTAGATGATTGAGAATACATTGGATAAGATATTGAATGATGTGCTTGATGATAAGTTTGATGAGACATTTGATGGTATATGTGATGAAATGTTTATGATATAATTGATGAGCTTGAGGATATAATCATTGTAGTGTGTGCCTTACTTTTGGATATTTCATATCCGCCTATTTTAGCTATTCACCATAAGCATTTCCATATGATTATGCACGTACCACACCTATCACTGAGTTACGCTATTTCCTTGCATAATCTCATTACTGAATGTTGATTTTGCACACTAGTCGTAGTATAGAGAATGATTTTGGGATATAACGGACATATTACTAGCGTAACTAGACTGCGTATTTCAAAATTCATTAAACCTCAGGTGAATGTAGACTGATCACCTACATTCAACCAGGGATAGTGGGACATGGCATGATCAACTATGTCCGACTCAGAGGTGAATTTTGCAATACTGGGAGTAGTTATAATAGCATTATGTTCGGGTTAGAGTTGCCTTTAGGAATGATAAGTTTTGCATGCACACACAAGCACTGAACATAACACCAAAGCCTGCACTCACACACGACACACTGGCATCCCAACACCGCATGGATCGAAATGCTTCTAACGCAACTAATCGTCCTCGTTTATGTGGAATTCCTATTTGCCGCCATTGAGCGTAGTTCACCTTGGGTCGGGATAGACCTGATTGGCACCATCTGAATCCGAGCTGCTTATCGTCATAAGCCTCGTCGATTCTATTGGAATCATTGGATTTGGTTTAAACTATCGTTGGATTTGATCTTTGACTTCATCTTGATTTGATTTCCGACTATGTCTTGATTTGACTCTTGGAGATTTATAGATTTGGTCTCGACTATTTTGGATCGGATTTTGACCATCTCCTTATGATTTTGGACCTCGTTCCAAACTTGAACTTATCATTCAACCTCGTTTCATTTGGCGATCTAGTCACAGCCGCCTCTACCCTAAGCCCTGTGCTCAATCGATGATATTCACTTTCTTAATCAATGATGTTCATTTTCTCAATTGATGATATTCATTTTCTTAATCAAGGATGTTCATTTTCTCAAATCGATGTTATTCAATCAGTGTTGTCTTAGCGACGATGTTCAATCGAGGTTGTACTTTCCACCTCCTACCTAAGTATCATGCTGAGTCANTACTTTATTTTACTTTTGTTATATATGGATACCAATGTTTTTTTTTTGGTTTATTATATATGAATTTTAACTTTCTTGCTTCATTAAAGCTTGATTAAGCTTGATTTTTCATCTATTCATTAAGCTTGATTTATGCCTAGCAACATTAATTTATGCCTAGCAGCATTAACTTATGCCTAACAACATTAATTTTGAATGTGTTGCACTTATTTTGAATTTTCGTTACACTTAAATATCACATTTTGCTATAAATAATAGTCACATAAATATCACAATGTGACTATTTTGAATGTATTGCACATATAATACCCTTATAATGTGGCAATAAACATAATTTAAATACACATTTGTGATATGGTGTGACCATTGTAAAGCATATAGTCACATGATCATGCTACAATTAAATGTGACTATACACATTAGGTTGTGGCAAGCAAACACACACTAAACTTTAGACACATATATTTACTTACGTGACCATATGTATCGAATTTTCGTTACACTTAATCATGTTTCTATGGTTTCGTGTGACCATATATGAAATTTGGTCACACTCTTCAAGTGTGTGACATATATATTTGTCACTATTAAATGCATATCGTGACTAACGCTTCAAAATTACTTTTTAGTTGTCACACATTTCAAACGCTATGTGGCTAAATATTCAGCAAAGAATAGCAGTCACGTTTAAATAATGTGTGACAAACTTGACTATATAATTTAGTCACATACACAATTACTTCATGTGACCATATATCTATTTTGGTCACACTCTTCAATTGTGTGACATATATTTGTCACATATGTATATCTATAGTGTGACTAATGTTTCGAGCTCATTTGTATCTGTCACACGTCTCGAATTAAAAGTGACTAAATAATCCAAAATTTTTTTTCCAGTTACCTCTAGTCACATAAATATTCATATGTGTGACAATAGAATTCCGAAATGGTCACACAAGTTGGATCAAGTGTGGCTGTTCATTTTATTCTGGTACATTTAGTCACGTATAAATGTTACAGTGTGACATTTCCAAATCGACCATGCGTGACCAATAGAACTTTTTGTACTAGTGATATGTGATGAAATGTTTATGATATAATTGATGAGCTTGAGGATATAATCATTGTAGTGTGTGCCTTACTTTTGGATATTTAATATCCGCCTATTTTAGCTATTCACCATAAGCATTTTCATATGCTTATGCACGCACCACACCTATCACTGAGTTACGCTATTTCCTTGCATAATCTCATTACTGAATGTTGATTTTGCACACTAGTCGTAGTATTGGGAATGATTTTGGGATATAACGGACATATTACTAGCGTAACTAGACTGAGTATTTCAAAATTCATTGAACCTCGGGTGAATGTAGACTGATCACCTACATTCAACCAGGGATAGTGGGACATGGCATGATCAACTATGTCCGACTCAGAGGTGAATTTTGCGATACTGGGAGTAGTTATAACAGCATTATGTTCGGGTTAGAGTTGCCTTTAGGAATGATAAATTTTGCGTGCACACACAAGCACTTAACATAACACCAAAGCCTGCACTCACACACGACACACTGGCATCTCAACACCGCATGGATCGAAATGCTTCTGACGCAACTAATCGTCCTCGTTTATATGGAATTCCTATTCACCGCCATTGAGCGTAGTTCACCTTGGGTCTGGATAGACCTGATTGGCACCATCTGAATCCGAGCTGCTTATCGTCATAAGCCTCGTCGATTCTATTGGAATCATTGGATTTGGTTTAAACTATCGTTGGATTTGATCTTTGACTTCATCTTGATTTGATTTCCGACTATGTCTTGATTTGACTCTTAGAGATTTATGGATTTGGTCTCGACTATTTTGGATCGGATTTTGACCATCTCCTTATGATTTTGGACCTCGTTCCAAACTTGAACTTATCATTCAGCCTCGTTTCATTTGGCGATCAAGTCACAGCCGCCTCTACCCTAAGCCCTGTGCTCAATCTATGATATTCACTTTCTTAATCAATGATGTTCATTTTCTCAATTGATGATATTCATTTTCTTAATCAAGGATGTTCATTTTCTCAAATCGATGTTATTCAATCAGTGTTGTCTTAGCGACGATGTTCAATCGAGGTTGTACTTTCCACCTCCTACCTAAGTATCATGCTGAGTCAACCGACTCCAACCGATTGCTAGTAGCAATCAACATTCTCTTACAGAGTTGTACTCTGAACTTGCTAAATCTCTCAGTTGTGCTTAACGGAATTCTTAAGATTTTGAGAAGTAACCTGAACCACGTTCCTTGGGACAACCACCTATTCCTTCCCTCGTCCCTCGGAAATACCAATTATCTTTTTCCCTCTCTTATAGGAAAGTGAAACTGCTTTGCAATCAAATTACAAACTTTTGTCATCTTACAAAATATTTTACTACTTCACAAAAATCAATATTTTAATTCTACCACTATTTTATAAAGGAGAATTGTTTTCCTGTTATCTCACAAACTGTTTTACAAAATTGTTTCTCAAGATGATTTTATAAAATATTTTGTTGCCATGTTACAATATTATGGATTCAAATGCAACCTTACTACTATCCTAAAAATCAAAATTTTGATCTAACTACCATTTTATAAATGGTGAACTGTTTCCTTGTTACCCCGTAATTTATTTTACAAATAGTTTAGCAAGACGATTTCATAAAACATTTTACTGCCTTGCTACGATGTTATGAAATCAAACTGAAAATCAAAAATTTGACCTGATGAGGCGAAAAATGTTACGTTTTTAGGGGTCTGTTTGAGTCCTAATTCGTATATTATTGGATCGGATTTCACCCAAAGTCGTTTCTTTTCTCATTTTAGGTACTTTTGNTCGGAAGTGAATCCCAACCTCTACCTGAATATTTGTTGATAATCCCACTTAACATGTTCACCTCCTGCTAGTCAGCAAAATGAAAAGTATGGACAACCTTGCTCTTCTATACGTAAAGCAGATCGTTGTGCGTCTTAAAGTGCCGATTTCTATTCTTTCAGATCGAGACAGTCATCTCACACCCACATTTTATCAACCCCTTCTAAGGGCCATGAGGACAGATTTGGAAATGAATACAGTGTATCATTTCCAGGCTGATGGGTGAAGTAAAGAAACCATTCAAGCATTTAAGGACATATTTCATATCTCCTTAATCGAATTTGGCAATAGTTTGGATAGACACCTCCTGTTGGCCAAATTCTCTCTTACCTACCACTTCAGTATTCCAACGGCACTGCAATAGACCCTCTATGGTCGCAAGTGCCGATCGCCGACCCGTTGGACAAAGATGGAGATACCCATCTTACTGACCCTGAACCTATTCGTAAATCTACCAAGAAGACCGTTCGAAGGCAAAACGGAGATGCACGCTACTCGTGAATGGTTAGAAACTCTGATAATGTAAACCTTTCGAATCCTCGGATAAAGCCTAGGTTAAGCTTACAGATTCAACATAAAAATGCGTGAAACGTTTAGTAAACGCGAAAAGCTTAATCCTCGTCCTATTAATTCTTTCAAATTCTTGCTAGAGTTGTACCGGTAGGCGGTAACTCACCGACTCAAGCTATCGTCAGAACTCAGCAGCGTTCGCGACGTTTTCATGTGCATAATCAAAGTGATGACTTGCTGATGAAACAATCATTTTCCTCCGGGAAAGATCCAGATTGACGAATGTTTAAACCTTGTTGAGAGACTTATCGAAATCATCAATCCTCGCTATACCAATCCTTTTTAGATCCTAGCTAGGGTCAGACTGGTAGCTCACAGATTTGAGCAACTGTCGGAACTCAGTTGCATTCCCGACATTTCATATGCGAAATCCGAAGAAATGACTTGCCAATAAGACAGTTGTTATTCCTCTGGGAGAAATTTAGATCTTATAATGCTCAAACCTTGTTGACCTATTGGAATCTTGAACTTTGGAATCAGACGACTTTCATAAAGTCGCATCTCTATCGACAAAGTTCGTCGAAACTCGCTAAAAGATCCTAAACTCCCGCAAGAAACGTGAAGATGAATCCTCGTGCGTATATGCTCATTTCTTTCAGACCTAAACAGGTAACTTGAATCGAATCGCGAGGAAGCAATGTAAACCCCGTGCCCGCTTTGACCAAAAATTAAAACTTTACGCGCGGAAATGCTTGACTTTAACATACATTCTGTCATTCTTTTGCAAACTGATAAAAATCTATAAACATTCAAACCTTGAAACCATTTTTAAATGAAACTAGACTTCATTATCTTTTAAACGACGGGTGGCACGACCCGTGACGACTTACGGATTAAAAGATATGTAATTTGGAAATTTGACAAAAACTAGAAAAAAAATCTCATTTATACTATGACACAAGCAATGACCATATGCTAAAATACCATATGGCCATATCCTGGCCATAAGCTCCTTTTAAAGTTTATGAGGTAAGCATATGGCCATATGCTGAAAATACCATATGGCCATATACTCTGGTCATATGCCCATATTATAGTTTCTGAGGTAAGCATATGGCCATATGCTGAAATTACCATATGGCCATATGCTGGCCATATACCCATATGCTAATTCTCTGAGGCAACCATATGCCCATATGCTGAAATTTCATATGGCCATATGCCTGCTGCAGATTTTTACAAAGAAAATAATCATAGTTCTAATTCCGAAAAACCAATTTCCGAGACTCGAGACTTAACGAAACCTTCCAAAAATCTTTAACATAACATAGAAAACTTGTTCCATACACACATGACCCGTTTACATCCCAAAATGGGTAGAAACATGCTTATGCCAAACACTCCCTTTAACTTAAACCATAAACACATAAAACATGCTTTGACTCACCAAATGACTACCAAATCCTTATACAACTCTTGACATACAATTTAACACTTGTCTACTCATTTCAAAGTACTACTTGACACACGGGGGTACAAAATTATACACTTGAGCTCGGTATCTACCTAAGCTCTAACTAAACACTACCTTACACTTGCATATCCAATCCTTAATCACTATATCCAAGCCATCCATACAAGCATTCAAACATACAAAAGGGTTAGACAACTAAACAGTAAGCACAAAGGCTTAGTAAGTAAAACGACCATAACATAACATTATACTTCAATCCACATGAGCATCATAAACATAAACACTTACTTCATGGCTTACTACTCAAATCTCAACTAGCACATAACATCAACATATCCATAGCATCAAACTATCACATAAGCCACATTCATGGCATCACATAATCATATTCCATAGTCCATACCACTTTGTCATACAACATACATAACACATATGTATGATAAAAATCCATATAACTTATGCTATCATCATTTTACTTACCTTAGCTCCAAGCTAAGCACATCAAGAACATCATCAACACAATGATCCATCGTCATCATCCTTCATAAATAATCACAACCTAACAACATAATAATCTAAAACATAAAAAGAGTTATCAAAACCCATCAAAACATAATCATCTATCTTTCTACATCATCATATGATCATATGATGATTTCCCACTTTCCTCTTAATCCAAAGCTTCAATAACAACAAGAACATAGAGACTTACTTGTGATGATCATAACTAAGGGAAACTATAAACATCAAGACTTGATCATCTTCTTCATCTTAGATCATCACCCAACTTTCCCTCTCTTCTCTTCTCTCTAAAAGATCCGGCCTTCTCACTCTCTCTCAATAATGAGAGAAATGTCTAGAATAAACTAGATATACTAGTTAGCTGGTGACTTTGGGCAATTGGCAAGAATGGCCTCTCAAGTCTCTTTCCTTCTATTTAAGCCACAACTAACTTTATAACATATATAACACTTGGCAACCTAGGCCCCTTTTGTTATGCATTATATTTATATAACTACATTAGCCATACTTTGACTATAAATTGACTATCGGGTTGACTAAAACCTTACATTTATTGACTAGCCAATCCCATAAGGCCTTTATCCATTTCATCTAGGGTGGGGTCGGAAACGGGTCTAACACCAAGAGCCAAGATAGTTTGCCAGCCGTTGTGAGGTCACAACTCACAACAAATGTTTGCATTCTTGTACAACATTTAAATGTAAAAGAACTTAATTACTCGTTAATCTTTCACTGTGTAAACGTACAGCTGGTTAAGGTTGTTCATCTTTGGTTTCTATATATTGTTATAAGATTCGTCCCTTTGTAAGCTTCTTGAAGAAATTCATGAATAACACATTAAGGCATGTAGCCTGGTTCCTTTCGGTTGAATTTTAAGGTTATTCGGGTGGGTATTACGTGTAATATGTTTCTCATTGTGTACCATGATCGAAAATCATTTATATGTTGACTGGTCTAGTTTAGAACAATGCTGACTAGGGCTTTTAAAGCACGTTCAAGATGCGCGGAAGTGTTCGCAAATGGTTTTAACTCAGAATGTATAGAAAATGATTTAAAGTTTAAACCAATAGTAACTTGATCATTAAAATCAATTTCGTTTTATCTATTGCTAAGATTGGATATACTATAATTTATTCTAAGACTTCTTGGAATGTAATGTTTTAATTTATATGTTGCTGTATTAGATAAATGAAGAAAAGATAAAAATAATATATGAATAAATGCGAGGGCATAAGTGTATTATAACTTGAGAGATTAGTGAGAGTGTTTTTAAGTTAAATTATAGATTTTGAGTTATAGAGAAAAAAACTTGTTTGACAACATTTTTTTGTTACAACACACCATAACACCGTGTTGTACCACGAGCTCTAACTTGATCATTAATTCAATTTTCTTTTTATCTATTGGTGTGATCGGATATACTATAATTTATTGTATGACTTCTTGGAAACGGGAGTTGGCATGTTTAGCAAGTCCTAAATATCCATTGTTTGTTTCATGTGTCTCTTCTACATGTTTCCTATCTGTATCTCCTAGTTGGTCTTTAATTTTTTCCCAATCACAATTCCCGATCAAGCTTTTCTTATCTCTTTGTCATCAATGTGAAAGTATTTTAGGACAAAGGCACGTTGATGTGCCAGTGTATTAAGGGTGCGTTTGGTATGCTGCGAGGAATGACAATGGGTATGAGTTTGATAGTAGTGGTAGGTCCCTCAACTATGAAAGATCCATTCCCCCCTCAAGAGTTGTATATGGAGTATGGAATATATTAGACTTTCATAGTCATAGTTGTGGGCCCAGACATCCTAAACAAACACAAACTATCACTTTCATAGTGATAGTTTGATTCCCTTAGTAGGAAACCAAACGCACCCAGGGTACTAGAGATGCTATTATACACCACGAGCTTTTATCGTCTATTCTTGCGTCTTATGTTGTCTAATTCTTGTATATATAATATCAGAAGTAACTTTAATGACATATATTCAAGGCTTCAAGCTGCCTTTCTATTGAAACGGAGCACGTTTTAATTGGTTAATCACAGAACACTTGTGAGGAAAGCGAAAATAGTTCTCAGTGCGCACGGTAATGACCTTTAGTGACCCTCAATTTTCCTGCCATATTAGGTTTCTCTATCATGTGACCTACAAACGACCTTTTAGCCACAGTAAGGTGACCAACGCTACAAAAAATATACCCCACAAAAATAGATTTTAATTAATTAAACACACACAAAACAAACACTCGACCTCGGTCGAGTTCTTGACCGAAATACCAAACGACCCTCAACGAGCCGTAAACCCACAACAAGGACGACTTCCTCCGACCCTCTCCGACCCTCACTCGACCAACATTATTTCGCCTAGCCTAAAACCAATAAACGTAAACAAAACAAAACTGTAGTGAACCTATTTTTCTGTTACTCTTCATCAGTATCATAGAAAAAATGCCTACTACAAGTATGATACACGGTATAAAATACAATTATTACATTGTCAATCAAGGGTGCGTTTGGTATGCTACGAGGAATCTCTATAGGTATGACTTTGATATAAAGACGGTATGAGATTTTGTATGACAATTTCATTAATTGCGTTTGGTATGTTTTTGGGGCATGGGAATCAAAGATTAGTGGGTTGATTTAAAAATTAATTTTTAGAGTGGATGTTATGTTGTGGTGAGACCAATTTTTAATAAAATTTGTACTTTATGACTATGAGAGAGAATAAATAAATAAAAAATTATTTTTTTATAGAAAGAAAATGATAGAATGTATATAATAGTTTGATAGTTGCCTATAATGGCTCTTATCATATTTGGTAGGTACTATGGGTATGTTTGGGGAGGGCTTATATGGGGCTTATTAGGTCTTGGGCTTTTAAAATAAGCCGGCTAATAAAATAAGTCTCGTTTATCATGGGGCTTATAGAAGGGCTTGTGAAATAAGCAGGTTAAAAACTTTAGCCCCATAAAAGTGGCTAAAAACTTTAGCCCGGGGCTTTTAAAGAATAAATTACTTATTTACCCATAGAAATATCTAACATATACAAAAACTCATTTAATTATGTCATTTTTAGTAATTTCGCAATAATAAGCCCCAATCCCAGCCCATTTGCCAAACAAGTTTATAAAAATACAAATTTTAATTTCGGCTTTTAATATAAGCCCCAGCCCCAGCCCCAGCCCCAGCCCCAGCCCATTTCGCCAAACATACCCTATGGGTTTGATGCAATCATTATCTCATAACAAACGTCATGTATGACTATGACTCCCATAACTCCATTCCCATATACCTTAAACAAACGCACCCCAACAATATGTTATTTTGGTCCCAATGCGATACAGACGTTTGTTTTAAGCTTGTTTCTTTGTAGATGAACACGTTTGTAAATTAATTTTGGTCCCAATGCGTACAAACATGTGTACAATAATAAAACTTGTTTCTTTCTAGCTAGATGTACGTTTGCCGACGTTTTATTCTTTGGTCCCAATGCGATCTAGGTACATGTGGTGTTAATTTGTGGATGTACATTTCTGCTATAAATTTTGTGGGATGTAAAATAAGAGTGAAAAGAAGTGGTGGAGCGAAGGTTGTCTTTTGTGTATACGATAATTTATAAAGTTTCTTATTTTCGTCCACAAGCAAATTCATAAAGAAACTAACTTGTCACGTCTTCATCATCTGTGGTAAATCAGTTGCGAGCACATGTACTCATAACAAATGATATGTACATACACTTCTGACGCTATTAGTCTATTAGTAAGATAGGTATACATTATTAGTCTATTGGTAACATATGATACGCACACGTCGTCCTATTTGTCGACTAAAAAGGCCATGAATCTATTGGTATCAATGTTCTAAAAGGCGTGAGGCGTGGCGCGGCGGCACAGTCACGCCTCAAGCCTTCCGCGCCTTTGCGAAGCCTTGGCGTTTCTTAAGGCGTGCTTAAGGCGGCAACAAAATATTTATAAATTAATGTATTTTTAATTTTATATCATTTTATAATAGCAATTTCAAATACTAAAGCCCAAATCCCAAATAGTCAGGCCCAAGTAGGAATTAAGTTTTGAAATTACGAGGTCCAAGAAAGAAATAACCCAAATACTTGAAATTCAAGCCCAAATCCATAAATCTCCTAAATGCTTCTAAAAATGGCGCCACGCCTTACCAAAAAGGCGCGCCTTTGCACGCCTTTTCGCGCCTTATTCCACGCCTTTTCACACGACGCCTAGACCTCACGCCTTGGTGCATTTCGTGGCGCCGAGGCCACGCCTCGCGCCTTGGCGGCGCCTTGGCACGCCTTTTAGAACACTGATTGGTATACAAAAAGGTTAATGATTTGCACACTATTATTCTTTATTTGTATAGTTTAAGCTGTGTTTTAAGCAGTTATACAGTTATCATATGCTTTTTTTAAATTATAAATTAAAGTGTGCGAATCAAAAATAAGAGTGGGTCAATCAACACTCATACAAAAAGCATTGATACAAGGTTTATAGCATGACACAATGTATAAGTTTTAATCCAAAAAGCACTTGTACCAAAACATAAGATACAAGTGAAATAAAAGTACAAATAATAAATCATAAGTTACAAGTAATAAAGCATAAATGTATATTTGTACTCTGTAATAAAATAAAAAATATATAGAAAAACCGTAACTTGATAAATGGACACGTGTCAAAGTAGGGGTGGGGTCGGTTGGTAGGACATTCGAGCATCACCATTTTGGAAAGAGGGGTTGAATCTAACCATGTTGTAAATCAATAGGGCAAAAACCGACTGTTTACGTATGGTATGTAAATCGGTTTAGAGATGGGATGTGGATGGTTTTGTTGCTTGGTTTCCCGTGTTGAACGGTAAGGACTAGATGAGATTGATATAGATCAAGAAGCTGGATAACACTTAAACAAGAACCATACTACACTATTGTGAGGCAGCATTTACCCAAGTTTGTGAAAACTTATGTGATGTTGTGTGTTGCTCTCCTTTTATAGAGAGTCTTATAGGGTTTAGAGATAGGGTGCCAAGTTTCGATCATCCGAGAGCAGAAAAGGAGGACAGATGTCATGCGTCCTTGGGCTCGTACAGGTGAGTGGTCTGCTCTCCTGCGTGTTCCCCACTGTGCTATGTCAGACTTGTATGTTTTAACTGGTAGCAACGGTTGTAACAGTTGTCCCCATGCGCACATGTTATGCTACCTGAAGGGAGTTGCTAAGCCTGGTTCGGCCTGGGCTTATGTTGTTCTAGTGTTGACTTCACGAACTATTTTGGGCTTGAACCAAGCATGTGACTAATGGGTTTTGGACCATTAGTAATGATACGCTATCAAGTCCCCCTAGTGTAGTATTATGTCATGTACGAGTGAGATGATGTTAGACTTTTGAAGTAACCAAGTCCCCCCCCCCAGTCATACGTTAGTTAACTGAGATCCGTACATCCAGGCTGCGTTTTCCAGGATGACTCATGAGTTACCTTGTGATGATGATCTTGACTTTAGCCTATGTTCCCCAAGTGGCGTGCGGGTGTTTACGGTAAAGCTTGCATTTAATTACGTGGGAAATGTAAAAAAATATCCCTTTTGAAATGATATCAAATCTCTTTCTCCGATATTTCGGTTGTTCAGACATGTCGATTGGACTGTGCTTGACTTCATGCTAAGACCTGGAGCATGCAAGTCTTGTGAGGTCGTAAGTAGTACACGCTTGGATTGGGCTTGTTGGCCCAATAGGCTGTTGCTAGTTTTTTTCCACTAGCGGTTATTTTTCCTTCCTATAAATAGGGCGTGCGGGACGAGGAGTTAGACTTTTTTAACTTCCCATTTCAAAAAACTGCTCACGTTCTTTGAAACAGTCGGAGATCCTTGTTTTTTGAAGTTCGTTCTTACTCGAAGTTTTTTCCAGAAGAAGATGGCAATGCGAGGTTAGTTCGTTTTTTTGTTCCTGCCTTCCTCTCTAAAAAGAGTCATTTGGTGTGTCGTTCCTCTTTCCTTTGCCAAATCATCGAGACGCAACGAAAGTGTTTCTGCCGATAATCCCTCTTGGGTAAAGACCCTAAATTTTAACAATTTTTTGAAAAACTACACGTGGATTTAGGCCTATTCGCCTCGTGTGCCTGCGGGGGATAAAAGGGCTGACCATCCCCCTTCTCGTAACCTGACTACCTTTTACTTGAAGTATGCCACGCATGCTAATATTGATTTGGGCTTTGAGCCATTAATAATGATACGCTATTATCGACCATTTTTGAAATTTTCTCAAATAAGAATCGATTAAAAGTCTTGTCAAAGTGAAAACGTGAGTCTATTTTCGTACTTTTTATTATATAAAAATAATCATCCACTCGACTAGCTATCAATCCATTAATCAATCAAATTTTGTATATGAAAATTGTCCCGAGTGCATTTAGCCTTGGCCGTAAAAATTGTGGGATGTAAAATAAGAGTGAAAATAAGTGATCGAGCAAATGTTGTGTTTTAGTAGGACGTCACGTCAAATTTTCTTTTATAATAATTGTTTATAGAACATCTGCACATGGAACACCTGCACGGCTGCACCACATTTTCTTATGACAATGTTTTGTATTAGCCATTCTAAAGCAAAGGTTGCAGTAGCGAGGTGTAACACCCCCAAAAGTTGTCAATAACAGCGGAAGACTTAATAATGATAGCGGAAGACTTTCGGGGTATTACTTCAAGGATATTTGTCACAATCATAGAAAACGACACAAAGTGACGTATTAAAGTTTAATTTTATTTCAAAATACCAAATATCCAAAGAACATGACATTTCATAAGTTAAAGAACAAGTTTTTATTCTGAAAGTAATAAAGTAGTTTTATTAAAGTCCATGTTGTGTTTATACCCACTCCGTGCCTTCAAGTTCCGTCTTGTTTAGTTACCTGAGATAAACATGCTAAAGTCAACATAAAGTTGAGTGATATTCATAGGTTTAAGTTTAATAGTTTGAATCACAAGTTAAAGAATGTATTCCAATCACATGAAATCAACAAGTTTAAAATCAATGTTCCTGTTATTGCCTTAAGCTCATGACACACAACGATTAACAGCCAATCATAATCTCAAGTTATGACGGTAAGTAGTAGGCCCCCAAGATAGGTATTTGCCAATAACCTATTATAAGAACAATAAAGTGCGGCTGGTGTTTTCTCTAACGACCAAACGAGGATTGTTAATCACTAATAGTACTATCCACACTTATTTACGTTCACCCTGCAAGTGATTAAGGTTCATGATCGAGGGACTTTTAGCAATAGCAACTTAAGCAAATAACGTTAGCCTGACGGTATCATAATACCCGGTATAAAAGACTTGTGTTCGTGTTTTAAGCATGTATTCCCCCACGGGAAAATAGTTAAAGAGTGGGCTACGAACTCACCTTAGTAGTACAGTAGATGTAGCGGTATCGTAAATTCAACGATGCTAGGCAACGGCTTCACACACAACCTAAAAGATAATGCAAGTTTCAGTTGATAGTCTAAGTCCGGTTTTATCGCGAATATTAGTCATTTTAGTTATGAACAAAACTCGTGTTTGTTTAAATGCCTTAAGTTCAAAAACAAAGTTATATATACATATAACTTGTGAGTACATTGATCGATGATCGATGGAAAGTCATCATGAATAAGTCAAGCGTGTAGATGATAAGTTACGATGAAAGTTCAAAGGAAAATGAATAACGTAACATCGTTATCGTTATAAGTTAATTATAGTTTGCGAATTATATAACGTATATATAAGTTAAACTCATCAAGTTTTTACATCAAATTCACTTACATTTGAATATAAAACATTAATATAATTATTATAAAATAATATTACAGAAATCCTTTAAGTTTCACCAAAATTACATTTTTAACCCTAACGGTCAAACTTTACACCGTTAGTCCAAAGTTAACGATTTTT
Organism: Artemisia annua; assembly: GCA_014162995.1. NCBI lineage: Eukaryota > Viridiplantae > Streptophyta > Magnoliopsida > Asterales > Asteraceae > Artemisia > Artemisia annua. Next base: position 203,762 of record LBNU01028382.1, read on the forward strand.
ACAATTCAAGTCCAAATGGTATCCACATTTACATTTAATAACTCCAAATTTCAATATTTACTGTTTCTAATCCAGAAAAATCAGAATTTACAGTTTTGACCATGAGTTTTCCAAAGTTTACACTTTTAGTCCCTCGGTTATAAAATTTTGCAAATTTAGTCCAACTTTCACCAAATTAAAAGTTTTATCATTTTTATTTTCTAAATAAGTTCAAAACATTCCAAATAACTTATTAAATCAGCTTATTAGCTTAAAAATCACAATTTTCACTTATTGGGCCTTAACGAGTTAAAATCAAAGCCCATTAGCATTTAATGATCTGTGGGCTTCTGGGGTAAATGGGCCTGGTCTTGGGCTTATTTTATGGTCTTATTAATGTTGCAAAAGAGTTTGAGGGACCAGCTTATGGCATGAGCTTATAAACAGCTTATTGGGCTTTAAGCCCTTTTTGTTAATTGCAAAGAGTTTTAGAAAACAGGTTTTGTACGTTTCGTTAGGCTTTAGAAAACAACTCATTCGAGCTTATTAAATCGACCCAAAAGTACCTATTGATTGCTAGTCATGTTTTTAATGAGGTCGAGCTCAAAAATGACAAGGTTATGTGTCGAATTAAATATTTACGAGGCCAAAGTAAACGTGTCTAGGCCATTTCTGAAAATTGGTTAAATCAACAAAAATATTCCAAGTCTGGAAAGATTTCGAATGTGTCAAGTGGACTTCTAAACGTGTCCAATTTTATGTTTAAACGTTATTATAAATCTCGAAACTTTTTGGTATTCGATTGTTAGTATATATAGCATCTAGAATGTTAAATAAAACGTATGTGTCATGTTTATATTTCACGAGTAAAAGTGACAAAGTAAATGTGCAAAACTAAAAATGACGAAGGTATATCTACGGAAAAGGGAACCAAAAGTGTCTCACCTCACCACAAAGGGTGGGGTAAAATTGGACGTAGAGGTTGAGCTGGGGCAAGAAAGCTATGTAGCCTGGTTCACGACACACCAAGGATCTAGGATGAGCAAATGTGGTTCCTTGGACTCGCCTCGACACTTCGTACGTTGGGCAAAATGTTCGTCCTAAATCAACTCGTAACTTAAACAAAACGTGGGAATATGGAGCGTTTTTGTGTGTGATCAACTGAGGACACTTGAGGATGTTTATATAACTAGTTGGAAGCTTTGTGATCACTAGAGATTGAAGGTGAGCTTGTGTACATTGCATGTTGCCTCCACATTCGACCAATCGAGTTAAAACAACAAGAGAATGTGTCATGTTCAGTTTCTGACATTCTCTGACACTCCTGACACTTGACATGAAGTATATAGTTGGTTTGAAGTCATTGGGAAGCTTGGGTGGTGGTTTGGAATCATGTGACACGTTTTTATAACTTTTGGCAAAATGAGTTTTGTGGTTTACTTGGCTACTGTTTCGTATAGCAAACGTTCATGAAATTTTGAGACAAATGGCATTCTAGAATCCTTGTAATGTGGTAAATCAGTAGGGGTAAAAATATATATATGTTGTTTGTTGAATTCGTGAGAAAACGAGGGTGTTTGGGGGCTTAGTCGCGGCTGGAACAAGAAAAAGAAAAGAAAATAAACTAAGGGTCCGTTGGGCTTGTTGGTTTGGGCTTCGGTGTGCATCAGGCCCAAACGAAATAAAGAAAGAAATAAAGAGTCTGTTAGCAGCAGTTGGGTTTAATTCACGCCCAATGGGTCACCGGGGCCCACATAGCAAGTTTTGTGAGTCGAGTTACGGTCCAATAATATTAGTGAGCAATCTCAGGAATTTTCGTAGGCTCGTGAAATATATAAATAGTGTACGTTAAATAAACGAAACGTATATTTATAAAATATAATCGTTTTAAAATATATTCGCGATATTAGACTTTCAAGGTTCGTGTGTGAGCATCGTTCCTAGGCAAATGGTCAATCACAAATATCGTAGTGATTCACATAACATGTCATATATAAAAAAAAATTGTTACCCGTAAAAATGGCATTTAAATAACGTAGTACTCATTTATTCATCTTTAACCATTTACTAATCGTACGGAAAATTACGAGAGGCTACACGAGGCGTGTTAGGATTAAAGAAATGTATAAAAGAAGTGATGGTCATTCTAGATTAGGAACTTTGTATCGTGTCATAGAAAGTTAGAATAGTTTAAGCTTAATGGGCTATGGATTGGTTAATCTAATATTCCATAAGTTATGTATAAGCCTTCTTAAAGTCCATGTAAACCAAGTCCATTAGCAAAAGCCCATGCCCATCCATTATGATGGAAGTATAAAAGGCACAAACTTCCTCATTTGAGAGGTGGAGCTTGAGTGTGTAATGTGTAGGGATGGCAACGGGTCGGGTTTGGGTCGGGTTCCAGTGTACCCGTACCCGAACCCATTTATAGTACCCAGACCCGTACCCGCCCCATTACCCATTGGGTACCCGGTTAATATTACCCATCGGTTTTTCGGGTTTCCCCGCGGGTTTCGGGCATCCGCAACCGAATATTCGATGAACAAAATGGAAGATATGAAAATAAAGTCACACTAAAACCCATCGACATAACAAAGCAACACACCATAATATATTCAATTTCTTTTAAAGTTAAAGGATATGAATATCGTATAAAGCGATTAACGCTTTCGAATGATTCAGGCACTATATATAAATGTGTTAGATAATAGAGATATTTAATATAAAAATTATAATGAAAGAAATTATATATATAATATATATACTCTAATTAATTAGAATACTAATAAAGCGGGTTTGGATTCGGGTAAACGGATACGGGTACGGGTACGGGTACGGGTAATCGGGCGGATATTACTAAAACCCGTACCCAAACCCGTACCCGACTAAAAAAATATATGAATACCCAAACCCGCATCCAAACCCGCCAACCCGCACCCAAACCCGACCCAACCGGTTCGGGTTTCGGTTTTCTCCATCGGTTTCGGGTGCTTTTGCCATCCCTAGTAATGTGTGTGTTTGAGTAATGAGAGTCTCCCTTCTTTATCTCTCTACTTTCTCTCTCTAAAATACTCATATCTCAAGTCACCATCGTGCTTCAAAGATTAGTGATAGAGTTAATCATTGGTCCTACAAGGCGCCCTCCCCAAGCCAAGCCACTGCACCGGTGGGTGCTCTCGCCAAACAGTTTGCCAAGAATTTGGCGTATGCCAAATCAAGGGAGATGTTTTTTTTTTTCTTTTTTTTTAATGGGTTTTTGGTATTTAAAGTGAGTTTTTTTTATAAGATGTGTGTATGTGTTGACTGTCTGTGTTAGACAATACGTATTTGTGTGTGTTTTTCTTCATAACGATATAGACAAGGAAGATGATTTTTTTTTTATTTTTTTTTTCGTTTCTTTTATTTCAACTTTTTACATATCTAAAACTTTCAACTTATCCTCTAAACATTTAAAAAGTTTATTTAAGTGGGTTAAAGTTAATGTAATGATTTTTTTATTTTTATTTTTTTAGTTTAATACTAGTATAATTTTACTTTTATTTTTATTTTAATGAATGAAAAATTAGTTTGTTTGAAAATAATAATAATAATAATAATAATAATAATAATAATAATAATAATAATAATAATAATAATAATAATAATAATAATAATAATAATAATTAAATGATGGGTCTATGTTTTTGAGTTTGTGAGTGAAAAATAAGTGCAAAAAGGAAAAACTGAGGTTGCGTTAAAATAACAATTTGGCTTAAACTATTGTACCTGATACTCTGATAGTTCTTTATGTTGCTTACTTTGCCATATTAACTGTCATTTAACCGAAACGATAATGACTTCCAATCAAGTTGCATTACTAGGTTTTGTTGGTGTTTTTTTTTTGTTTGAACGGCGGGTTAGTTGTTAGATGTTAGATGTTAGTTGTTGGCTCGAGTTAGTGTCGCATCCTCGAGCAGAGATACCAACCGCGAGCCTCTCCTTAGGGGATAACCCCACTCCTATTCCCGATTCGCCTGATATCATTAGAGCTCGTGGTTCCCAAGCGAGGACTTCCCGGTCGGTCACCCAAACCGGTACTACTCTCACTTGGGCTCGCTTAACTACTTAAGCCTTTACCACTAGACCACAAGCCCCATGATCAGGTTTTGTTGGTGTTGCTTGGGGGAGCTCCTAAATTCGAAGTTTTAATATAGATTAGTAAGACACAGTAGGTTGTGATTATGGGTCTTGAACATCAAATCATTTATGTTCTTTAAAAATGATACTTTTTTTTTCTTTTTTATTTTGTCATGAATTAGTTTTAAACAAAAAGTACAAACTAATATAAAGTTTGAAATCATTAAACATCGTCTCATTGATTTCAGGAAGTAGTCTATGAGTTTACATATTATAAACTAATACTCTATAAGACTATAAAGTTTGAAATCTTTAAACATTGTCTCATTGTTCTTTCAAAATGATAATCTCTTTTCCTCGCATGAATTTGTTTGCAGATTAATGTATTTATATAGGATTTTTTATGGTGGTAATATGTCTGATTAACTTAATAGAGTATATATTATAACGAAAAGATTAAAAAATAGAGAGAAACAAAAATATGAAACTTTAAAGATAGATCATCAAAGACCTAAATAGCAAACAAAAAGAAACACTTAAACTTGAAACAAAGTTTAATATGTAACAAAGTTCTTAATATATGAAGGCAGCGAAAAAAGATATAGATGCATTCTTGAAAGTTGGGGAAGTTGTAGTTACTTTTTTTTTTTTTTTTTTTTTTTTTTTTTTTTTGGTCGGTTACAAGTAGTTGGGTTGGTTGGGAGAGGCTCGGCACCCACCAGTCCCCCTATCCCTTCCGCCCCTGTAGCTGGTGGTGCCTTTTTATTCATTTTGAAATGCAAGGTTAGTGAGTGATTGGCAAGCAAGGTTCACGTGTCACATGCATTGGGGTGGAGACATGAGTGACTGGCAAAAGGTGCCAAAGGTGAAGGTCTCACCTATATCGTGAACCATGTAAGTATGAGGCTCTTTTATGTTTTATTATTTATTATTTAGGTTGTGAGTCTGTATAGAGTAATTAGTGGGGTATGTTTATATAAAAGCGATTATTTTAATAAATTAGAAATGTGTTGAAAGGTGAAGTGATGTGAAATGGTTGAGAATGAAAAGTAAGATGCTGGTGAAAGAGACAAAAATTATGATGTTGAAATAAGGTGTAAGATGAAGTGATGTGAATGTTGAGTAATCTAATGTCAAATAACAATTTTAAAAAGCAAAATGAAGTACGTACGGTATCTTTTCAATCTTTTTTTAAGCTCACTACAGAATCGAGTTAGGTGATATAAAATCATAGCTTCAACAATACCTTTGTCACTCACATTCTATTTTTCATTTTAGTGTCGTTTTGACCTCCTTAACGATATACTAATGTACGAAATATTTCTCCAATGTTTTCAGGAACACGCACCCGAACCCGACTCGACACTACCCAATATCGTATACAGCCCCGCTATCGACCTAACATCCTACACAGCGGTCCTAAAATCGTCCATTAGAAACCGACGTTTCAACACCACATCCACACCAAAACCCGCGATAATAGTCACCCCGACTAAATACTCCCACGTACAAGCCGCGGTCCTAAGCGCTAAAAAGCTCGGACTGCAGCTCAAAATACGTAGCGGGGGCCACGACTATGATGGATTATCCTACGTATCAAACGAAAAAAACTACATAGTACTTGACATGCAAAACCTAAATAAGGTTACTGTCGATATCGACACAGAAACCGCATTTGTTGAAGCTGGAGCTCAACTAGGCGCATTATATTATCATATTTCGCAAAAGAGTAAATTCCACGGGTTCCCCGCTGGCGTGTGCCCGACTGTGGGGGTCGGGGGACACTTAAGCGGGGGAGGTTATGGTACCATGCTTCGAAAATTTGGGACATCGGTGGATCAAGTTATCGATGCTCAGATTGTCGATGTTCATGGTCGGGTTTTGGATAGAAAATCTATGGGTGAGGATTTGTTTTGGGCTATTCGAGGCGGGGGTGGTGCGAGTTTTGGTGTTGTATTATCTTACACGGTGAAAACAGTTCGGATACCCGAGATTAGCACCGTGTTTAAGATAACGAAACAAATAGAAGAAAACGCGGTAGATTTAGTTTATAAATGGCAGTTGGTTGCGCCCATAATCGATGTGAATCTATTCATACGAGTGATGATAACGCCTGTTACGGTTAATAACAGAAAAACGCACCAAGCTACATTTGTAGCACATTTTTTAGGTGATTCGGGTCGATTGCTAAGTGTAATGAGCGAAAAGTTTCCCGAATTGGGTGTGAAAAAAGAAGATTGTCTCGAGTTAAGTTGGGCACGGTCCGTACTATATTGGGCTAATCTTGATCATACGATGCCTACAGAAATCCTCTTAGACCGACACTTGGATACAATTAATTACTTAATACGTAAGTCTGATTACGTGCAAAGCCCGATAACAAAATCGGGGTGGGGAGCTATTTTTGAAAAGATGATGGAATTAGGCCAAGTTGGTTTGTATTTAAATCCTTATGGAGGGAAAATGTATGAAATTGCGGAGGACACAGTCCCATTTCCTCATCGAGCTGGAAACTTGTTTAAGATTCAGTATTCGACGAATTGGGCTGATGACGATCCGAAACTTGAGGGGATTTATATGACTCAAACAAGGGCTTTGTACGCGTTTATGACTAGGTTTGTGTCGAAGAATCCTAGGTGTTCGTTTTTGTGTTATAGAGATTTGGATATTGGAACGATGGTGGGAAACGGCGAGAGTAGCTACAACTCTGGTAAGGTATACGGTGAGAAGTATTTTAAATCGAATTTTCATAGACTGGTGAAGGTGAAAACAAAGGTCGATCCCGATAATTTTTTTAGGAATGAACAAAGTATTCCAGTTCTTCATGTAAAAGCAAAGTTATAGATCCTTAGTAAATTATGAATTTTGAGTAAGCAATGTGTGGTTGTATGTTTCAAATAAATAAGTATAGAAAGAATAATGAATTTTGTGTGAGCCATATATGTATTCTTCAAATATAGGATGTGAGTTGAACAAGATTTATGGTAAAAGATATGTACGAAACATGAGAAGAGCACAAAACATAATCCTCTTATGCTTTTGTGGCCTCAAGGGCCCAATCTTGGGGGTTACAAGACCACATCTTACGGGACAGTGGCATATGTGGTATGGATGATGATTATGTTTGTGCTCTGGATTGTCTTCGTGATATGATTCCAAGCTTTGATGTTAGTGGTTTCACTAATAAGGACACCGCCCCCTCTAAACCCCAACAAACATTGGCGAATGCTCTTTTTAGTGAAATGGTCAAGGATATGGAAGCTCACTTCGACATGACTATGAGACAGAAAGCAGTTTTTGAGTGTCTACGGGCACCACATGCTCAGGATTTTCTTCTAGCTATCCCCATAGACGGGCTAGGTCAACATATGTCACCGGTGGAATATCGTACTATCCTTAAGTATCGCCTTATGATTCCTTTATTCCCGGTTGATGAGATATGCCCAGTTTGTCATAAGGCATGTTTGGATTCCTTTGGGGAACATGCGGTTCATTGCAAGGAGCTCCCGGGCTTCAAGTATAGACATGATATGGTTAGGGACGTCCTTTTTGACATATTTAGGCGGTCGGGATCTCTTCAAGAAAGAAGCGCCTGTGAACTTTTTGACTGACCCGTTGGATGGAAGATCCACACTCAGACCGGCAGACGTTTTGGTTTTTGGATGGGTTGGAGGGAAACATGCGTGTGTGGATCCAACCGGGGGTTCTCCTCTTGTGGGGTTGAGTAGCCGGGGTTTTACAGTGGGACAGGCTGCTTTAAAGCCTCCTCGTACAAAGTGCAAAAACATGAGAAGGCGTGTGTTGAAAATCAGCATGTTTTATACCTTTCGCGTTTGATACTTTTGGTTTCTTGCACCTGAGGCAGTGGAGCTCCTCACAGAGTTCAACGTGTTATGCATAGTAATGTTGTAACACCTAGATCCACAAATGTCGTTTTTAAGAGAATTGGTTTGGCAATTCAAAAAGGGCTAGCGGCGCAGCTTGTTGCTCGCTTGCCTTCCACCTCTATGTAATTCAATACTTCAATTCAATTTGGTCAAAAAAAAAAAAAAAAAAAAAAAAAAAAAAAAAAAAAAAAAACTCGAAAATACATATAGATCCATCAGTATAATAGTAATATCTATTTCTATTCTACTAGTTATAATGCCCGTGCACACACGGGGTTTTTTATAATGCCATGTGCACGCTCGAAAATGTGTTTTCAAAATTAATTTAAAATTATTATTATTATTATTTTATTTATTTTTTTTTTTTGAACGGCGAGTTAGTTGTTAGATGTTAGTTGTTAGTTGTTGGATCGAGTTGGTGTCGCATCCTCGGGCAGAGATATCAACCTCGAGCCTCTCCTTAGGGGATAACCCCACTCCTATTCCCGATTCGCCTGATATCATTAGAGCTTGTGGTTCCCAAGTGAGGACTTCCCGGTCGGTCACCCAAACCGGTATTACTCTCACTTGTTTTGTTGTTTATGTTAAAGCTTATATGTGATTTTGTTGTTTATGTGATCCACTCAATTTGGACGTAATTGTGAAAAACGTGTTGATAACAGTTAGAATTTTTTATTTTATACCGCGGTCAATTTTATTTGTTAAACTCGAAATTGAGAGAGAGAGGAAAAAAAAAGTTAATTAACATGGATCATTGTTTCATATTTACAAAAAAGTAGCATAACTATTATGATATCATGAAGCAAATACCTTGTTCTTGCATCTAATTTCCTATACCAATTCTTGCATCTAATTTCCTATACCAAGCTTTATGTGCAGTTGGGCACTTCATTTTATAAAGAAATTTGGCACCACTATGTTATCTATAAGTTGTTTAATAGGTTAAGCATATTGATGTACTTTTGGGTTCTCCAATTTGTGCCTTATGTTCAAACTTATTTAAGAAACATGTCTTTTATGTTGCACTTTCGTTACATTGCGCCAAATGAGATAGCAACGAAAGAATGCATATTTCCTTCATCATCAAATTCGCTATCCATCATCACCTGTACAAAATAAATAAATAAATAAAACCCCAAGATTATCAAAATTATGAATCTGAAAAACAATACAAATTGAAAAATATTGAACTCCTAGAATCATATCTTTCACGGACTTGATGAAGTGTGTGTTTATTCTTGTAGTCACTTATATAGAACTCACCCATGGAAGCCATTACGCAACTTTGATTTCCCAAAACTACTACTCTCCTTTTACCCTCCAAAAAAATTTCATGAACTACGATTGATATCCATCATCATATTGCATTTCGTGGAAATAGCTTATTTGGAAGCCTAACCAACCTATAAGTTCTACTTCATTCTAAATTTGAATCTCCTTTTCATTTTCCTTTGTGTTTCCGACCATGGAGCAACAATTTTCATGTTTACGCATCCCACCACTTCCTTTTAAATCCCATTATATCGCCAAGTCTTGATATCCCGAGTCTTTCTTTTTGTATATGAACAATATGGCTTCCCGAATAGCTTTAACTCAGTCCGAGTCTTTCATGTTTACTCATCCCATCACTTCCTTTTTGTATTTTGAGCTGTTTGGACAAAAGTCCATGGGCGTTTGGACAAAACAGTTGTAAGGCTGTTTGGATATAGAAGTTTCAATGGTTGTTCGAACAGAAAATAAATTAATATAATTGTCAAAGTTTTAGACCACTTTAACTCGGATCTTCCGTCGTCATATAAAGTTAACAGTCTTCACGCAGGGGTTTGGGCTCCTAGTTGCATTTGGGGTAGATTTTAAATACTTCCTAAGTCAACTAATCAGTAACAACATCAATACAAAGATGCATCAGCAACTAACTATAAATAATTATCAGTAGCGTAGGGTTGAGCCTTAAATTATTAGAAATTGGTTACAGTTTTTCATTATAAAAAGGTCAGATTACCTGCTGTACTCATCTTGCTTAGCCTTCGTCATCCCGAATTTGCACTAAATATTTCTTTTTACACACCAGCACACTTTCGTCCACCTATCAAGTAAACAGCTGAAGATTTAAAATAAAAACATAAGTTAAATCATAACTTAAATCGCCTTTTTTTTTCTGTACATGGGGTATGATTGATGAATAATTACCTCAATTTGATCACCAAGATTGATGATAATGGAATGCCTCATGGATGGAACATCAACCCATTCACCGTCCTTATGGAGTTGGAGATCGTTGACTTTTTCATCCTGAAAGAGCAATATTATGTTGTCGGCATTAGTATGTACTCTAAGACCTTTAATCAAGTCAGGGGCATGGCATGGTATGTAGTTGCTCACATTGGTTGATCAAGTCAGGTAACCATCTTTTCCAATCCAAGGGTCTCACACACCAATCCCCTGGCTCCTTGTAAAAATCCTTTATTAACTCCTTATATCATCATGCAAACAAAAAGACACATTAAAATTGGTTAAACAATTACAAAGGCTATTACATTTTTTTTAAGTGTCTATACCTTGTTGGCACATTCTACTCTAGTCATCAATATAATGATATATAATCCTTTTTTCTTTGCAGCACCAAGACCCGTTCAACACAAAATGGGTTAGAATGGGTAAACTGACCAATTCTGGGTCAAATTCCAATTTATTTTAGATGCGTAAAATAACAATTGTAGCTAATGAGATTATATAAAACTTGTGAGTCTAGAATTGCAAAACATCCATTTTTTATAATATCCTATACGAATACACATTGAATTTTCGTAATCATTTTTGACATAGTAAGTGTTCACGTAAAATAAATAAAAAATCATGGGCAAAAGTGTTCAACATCAACCTGACCTAACCAGTAGCAAACAGATTCCTACTTTGACCCATTAACCAAAACACCTGACCCGTCTTTTTGCAACCACCACAATATAGTTATGTACCAAAGTTCACCCGTTGTGACAGTTAACTTAACTGATAGGTTGACATTCAGCACTAACCTGGCCACCTTGCTCAACATAGAAACTTGTGCTCTCATGAATTATACCAACATCAACGCCAGCCTCAGCCCGTTCCACATACTAACTGCTCATCTAAATTGCTTTTATCACACTTTTGTGGTCCTGAAAATATAAAATGAAGGAGTTTCTCTAATTAGCATAAAATAATACAACACCCATAAAATGATGTTATAAATAACAAAACAAAAGTCAACATACATGTGCTTAAAATACTGTTGTTAAGATGAAAAAAAAGGAGTAAAAAAGCTACATGCCATCTTCAGTCCAGAACATTGCTTTCTTTCGCCCATTGACATTGAACTTCACAAAAAAATAATCAGTAACGTTACATAGTTATCGTTACATATAAATCACACATGCAGAAACTTGTTCATAAAACCATAAACGTGAGAATATTCTATGGAATCCAAACATTCATCCTCCCGATGTGTAAAATTAACAAAATTCTCCATTTTCTGAGTGTTTTCAACATTTAAGTTGTAGATTTATTGGAGGTATTGTCCCTAATCTACAATCAACACCATTCACATAAGTTTATGAAGCTCTAAAGTAGCTCCCTTACTATTCTCACTGTTGTGTAAAAAAATTTACCATGCAAACGCAATCATTTGACCTTGTCTATATCACCGGTCAGAGCCTTGATATGTGGTTTTGTGACCATACAACAGGTTTTACCTCTCGAGGGATCTCAAGAGGCTTACAACCCCACCAGGCAGTGTACCTGACCGATGTAGTATAGGATAGTGGTAAGTACGGGGGATTGATCGTTCTCTCACAGGGAATAGTGTTCGTTAGGATAGAATAGCTAATCTAATAGGT
>LBNU01028382.1:216111-227063 GCA_014162995.1 Artemisia annua
ATGTAGTCTCACTTGTTGATTTGAGATGGTCCTAACGCAAGTTCTAGAATCTAAATACTACCGGTACTCACATCATAGCACCAAAGATGGATGCTTTTCCTACCAATTCTAGGGGCGAACCTCACATATTTGGGGTGGAAAAAATTTTTAGTGGTACGGTTTTGTGCTAGTCATATAATTTCCTATCCATGAGACGCTCATTAAGATCAAGGTTTCACTTCTAAATGTTGTAAAAATTTTTACATTGACGCTAAAATTGCCCTAACAAACATTTCTCTTGGTTTTATTACAAATTACTATCAAACAAAGCAAAACATCAAGCATAACTATATTCTCAACGGTGCCTTCATTTACCCCCCTTACACTTAAACCGAACATTGTCCCCAATGTTCAAATAGAAGATGTAAAAGTAAATAAAATAAAAGAATGAAATCAAATACTCCCCTGAATCGTTTGATGTGGATAATGAGGTAACATGGTTAGATCTTCTTCCAAGAAAGACGAACGCTCAAAGCTTCCCTTCCAAAATAATAAACGTCTTCTTGTCCAAAATAACCTGTTAACCTGAAAAAGATAAAGGCCAACCTCGCATAAAATCGGCGGTAAAATCTACATAATAGGATATAATGCTTGTAGAATGAATATTTTTGCAGAATTCCTGGAGATTATAAGTTAAAGAATTGACAAAACTTTTAATATTTCCGGGAGAAATACAAAACTTTCAAAAATTGCAGAAAATTTTAACCTGACGCCGTCAGGTGTTATGCCTGACACCGTCAGAATGATCTGACAGAATTCTCATGTTAGGTTTCCGGAAAAATTCTGGAAAAACTAGATCTTACTTCCTGGAATTCCTGCAAAAATTCATTATGACTCGATACAAGCATTTGACTCAAACAAATACTAATATGTATGTTAATTTCATTGTTATGATTCATGTTCATTCGTTCTTTATAAACCGATTTAGATTTCCCTTACACTTAGCTTTTGCAAAATACCTTTATATGTAGTTAAGACTAAGTTAAAATCAAAATAAAGCATTTTCATAAGTTAGTTTGAATCATGAATCAATAACAAGAAATATCATACATACGGAAACAAATAAAATCAAATAAACAAACAAATAAACACAAATAAAGCAAATAAAGCTTGGGTTGCCTCCCAAGAAGCGCTTTTCTTTATTAACGAGTCTTGTAGCTAGACTCAAAGTCACCCTATCCAACATAGGTGAGCTCGTCATCGAGGACGTCTTTAGGGCTAAGCTTGGGTTGAAGTTTTCTATTGGTCCGCTCAGTACGATATATCTTTTCAAACTTCTCTCCATCCGGGTCATACAAAGTCATCTTAATGTGCCACGACCCGTCTCCATCTTTGGGTGGTTTGTCCCAATTCCACTTATGATCATTGTCTTCACATGTCCACCTATTCATCCCTAGGTTAATTGGTAAAACTCCTAGGAAATCAATCATCTTCCTAAAAACTAGAGGGTCTTCAAACGGGTCCAATTCGATATCCCTAGCCAAGAGTTGCTCTACCGTATGTGTTCGGTTCACAAAATTCTCTTCTAGGTAAAATGGGCGTTGGGGTCCTATGAAGTCTCCCTCTATCCAAGGTCCATATCTAGATGTCTTCCTATCGATTAGTTCTTCCATGGTGTCATAGGCGTGTTTCTTAACGTCATAAACCGACCAAGTCTCTCCTTCTCCTACCGCTATCTTAGACTCCTTACAATCAATCATAGCACTAGCGGTAGCTAGAAATCCTCTTCCTATCAACAAGGGGCATGTGGGGTCACTAACCATATCGAGGACGTGGAAATCGGCTAGAATTGTCAACTTCCCTATGTGAACTACCACGTCCTTCACTACTCCTACCGGGTATGCTATACTCCCGTCCGCTAGACCTATTATCACCTCGGTCTCTTCTAGCTTCCCAAGTTTGAGGGTGGTGTAGAGAGGTAATGGAAGTAAGTTGAGGCTAGACCCTAGATCGGCTAGTGTGTCATAAGCTTCCGAATTACCGATCCTACATGGTAGGACAAATAGACCCGGATCATCTAACTTCTTAGGTAGTTTATTTCGAACGAAGGCAGTCCCTTTTTCTCCTAATTTGAGCTTCTTCTCATATTTTTCTAATAGGGCATTATAGTACGGGGCTCGCTCTAATACTTCAATAACCGGACGTTCAAGGTGGAGTTCCTTGAATTCTTCATCAAGGTCTTGTGTGGGGGGTGTTTCAACTATGCTATCGACCGACTTGGTGTTGGAGGCTTTATTCTCGTGGTCTTTTTGAGGGATTTGGGTTTGTTTGAAACACGTGCTCATGGCGTTGACCGAATAGTATTGCGGGCAAGAACTAGGGGACGAAACCGAAGAAATGGAGTTAACGTTTAGTTTCGGGTTCTTGACCGTGTCGCTCGGGAAGGCTCCCATTTCTCGGTCATTGAGAATCTTCAACAAAGAATCGATTTTATCGGTTATCTCGCTTTGCTTTTGTTTGAACTCGGATTCAAACTTGGATATACGAGCTTCTTGAGATGCCATAAATTTCGACATCAACCCTTCAAAGTTGCTGGTACTACCATAGTTGTTGGAAGGATTGTTGTTGAAGGTACGGTTGGGGGAATTACCGTTGGATTGAAACCGGTTAGGTGGGTTGGAAGAATTGTTTTGGGGTGCGTTTTGGTTTGGATTCCACCTAAGGTTGGGGTGATTTTTCCATGAGGGGTTGTATGAATCTCCGTAGGGGTTTGGCTCAGGTTTGAAAGTGTACCACTTATCTCCCGCTCCGTCGGTACGCGTGGATGCGTAGTCCGCAAAAGCTTGTTCGGGGAGTTCCATGCAATCACGAGTGTCGTGGGGACCACTACATAATTCGCACGAAGAAGTGATTTTGTTCACTTGGCTTGAAGGTTTAGGAGCTTCGTAGGATTTCATGAGAAACTTGACTTGGTCTTCAAGTTCTATGATCCTACGGTCGGAAGTGCTTGAATTATTCGAAGGCAAAGATATTGCCTTGACCGTTTTATTCAAATCACGGGGATCATTCCAACTTTCGTTGTCATATAGAGCAAGATCTTCTAGGAGATCCCATGATTGTTCCGCACTTAGATCACGTAGCTTGCCACCGGCCGCTTGGTCAATGGTTTGCCTCGTGTGGAGATTGATGTGGTCATAGAAGATTTGGACTTGGAGCCAAAGGTCTATGCCATGATGAGGGACTTTTTGGAGTAAGTCCTTGAATCGAGTCCATGCCTCGTAGAGGGTTTCGCCTTGGCGTTGTTGGAACGCCAAGATATCATTCCTTAGCTTGGTAGTTCTCCCCGGTGGGAAAAATTGAGCAAGGAAACGAGTTGTGAGATCGTCCCAAGAGGTGATGGATCCTGCGGGAAGTCGCTCAAGCCATTGACTAGCTTGGTCCCGTAGAGAGAATTGGAAGAGACGCAATCGGGTCGTCTCTCGAGTTGCAACATCAAGGTCTATGGAATCTACGATTTTGAGGAAATCCTTGAGATGTTGGTTTGGATCTTCGGAACGAAGTCCATGGAATGCGCATCCGCTTTGCACCAACCGGATGGTGTCGGATCGCAAGGGAGTGACATTGGCTCCTTGAGTGAGCTCAATGGTGTTTCGATAGCCAAGGTGGCTAGGTCGGGAATACTCTCCTAAGGTACGGGGTCTAGGAGGTTGGTTTGGTTGTGGTGGGTGGTTTGGTTGAATTGGGTTGTTGGGATCAAGGATGTTACCACCTTCCATGATGGCGGATGGTAATGATTACGAACAAAAACACGAAGAAAAAGATAGACTAAAGAAATCCTAGAAAAAGAAAATAAAAATCTCACTAGAAAGGATTCTAGCGAGTAGACCTAAAGAAATAAAAATTCTACCTAAACAATAACTATTCCCCGGCAGCAGCGCCAAAAAATTGATGCGTGGTTTTGTGACCTTACAACAGGTTTTACCTCTCGAGGGATCTCAAGAGGCTTACAACCCCACCAGGCAGTGTACCTGACCGATGTTGTATAGGATAGTGGTAAGTACGGGGGATTGATCATTCTCTCACAGGGAATAGTGTTCGTTAGGATAGAATAGCTAATCTAATAGGTCTAAGGGTGGAAGGAAGATTCTTTTTGTATTTTTATATTTTTATGAAAGCAATTAAAATCTCGGTTTTTGGAAGAAGGGCGGAATTAGTTGTTAATCAACTAACCCAAATTTACNNNNTCAAATAAAAATAAATAAATATTAACTATTGTGGTTTGAAAAGCAATATGGAGAAATTTTTACTTAGATTTCATACTCCGCTAACTATCGTTCTACCGGTATGATATGTGTGATTGACTTGATGTGGATGAAAGGGTGTATTGCCTAATAACCATGGAGTGGCATACATACTCACCAATTTATGAGCTCTTATCTCGCCCTATGCCATGCACGACACACATGGGGTTGTAAAACAGTGGCTCATGTCGTTTAAACTACTACCTTAATAGCCTGAGTTGCCTCGACTACAGTCCCAAGACGTTCAAGCACTTACCATAAAGAGGTGCCAGTTTTCTGAGCCTAGCATCGATGAAACATATCATCCCAACAAAACAACAACACCACACCAATCAACCAATAATTAATAGTTAGGTTTCATTATGATCTAAGAAACACTAGAGAATTTGCTACTCATGTTAAGTTGTAAAGACGAAGCAAGATAGAAGACAACAACACCATAGACATATTGATGAATTAAAGGAAACTAGCTAATTAAGCACAGGTTTCCAAAAATGGTTGGAAGACCCTAAAAGTCACAGAAAATCGTCTTTTAGGGTTGCCCTAAAAGCGCTCCCACAAAATTTCCACACACAATGAATGAAAAATAGAAAACTTATATATAGATTTAATTCGGACGGCGTCAGCTTATAGGGTCTGACGCCGTCAGCTCGCCGCCTTAGGTTTTCTCGGATGGCCTATGATTCCGTTTGGACGTGGTAGCATGTAAAAACCTTCTGGGCCGTCTTCTCTTTAATTTGTTACCTGACGGCTACTACCCTGTTTAACACCTACGGGCCGCTCAGGTGTAAATTCTGAAATCTTTCTGGCCCGTCATTTGATAATGAATGCTCCACTCTTTTGTCCTCCTGTGCTGACGGCGTCACCTAGTACTTCTGCACGCGCTGTCTGCGTTGTAAAATCCTGCTTCTTTAAACCTTTGTCGTTTTCTTCACTTTTATGCTCCAAAAACGTCCAAATGTGCATGTTTTCCAGAATCCCTCTCAAAAGTACCTAAAATGACAAAAGGAACGATTTAGGGCAATATTTGATCATATTTATACGAATTAGGGCTTAAATGACCCCTAAAAGCGTAACACTTTTCGTCTCATCAAGCCTACTTATAATGCCAACTGGTCGCACAAAACTTGACAATCTCAGCATCTCTACAAAGTAATTTTACCTCTTCTCCCATAACCAAAATGTTTGGTCCCAAACTTACATCTAAAAAATACAAAATAAAAAAATAAATCTAACATTCGGAGTCAAGACTCTCCTTTTGTTTTAAATATATCATATTTAGTAATATAAGAACACTTGATAACCCCAATTTGTTTTAATAATCAAACTGCATCATGGTGAATTAGCACTCCGTGATAGCAACTATAAGAAGCTATTTACATAAATTTGTGTGCTTTTTACCTATAATGACTTGTAACAAACTTGACCTCGATAACTGTTGTTGTCTATCTAGCTTGTCTGTTTCTTATCTCGCAAACTCTCTGGTTTTATCAGGTTTTGAAGAATGAGTTCCGGATACTTAATTAACACTCGATTTTCAGTAAGTCACCAAGTAAAACTTTCACCCCTTAATATCACTTGATGATCAATAAGCATTTTGCACTTCTTGAAATATAGTGGATGTTAATTGAGGCTTGCCTATAAGACGATAATAAAACATCATATATGAATCACCATTACTTTCACATAACCTCAACCTTAAATTCTAAACACACCAAAAGTAACAATTATCGCAAGCAAAAGTTCTTAAACTTTTCTCTTAATTCCTCAACACATAACAAAATTAAATATTGAATTTTCAAAAACATCCACAATAGTTTATCTTTATATGATTATTGTCTATATAATCTCAATGTTTACAGAAAATAAGCCGTACCACATCAATTAAAGCACAATAACACAAACCCAAAAGATTAACACATAAATCAATAACCCAAAAGATTAAGCAAAACGCCTAAATTAACACATAAATCAATAAGTCATAGATTAATATACCTTAAATTCATTAACCCAAAAGATTAAGCGGTGATGATTTTAGATTTTCTTTAGTCGCATTAGGGTTTTTTTCGGGGGTATCGTATTTTTTTTTGTTCTTCTTTTTGTTTCTTTGGGTTGAAAAGAGGAGTGCGGTGCGTGTTTTTTTACCCCTCAAGTTATTTAGAACGACCCCGCCTTCCCAAAATTTTATTTCTTTATATTTTTGACACATGTATGTTTTTACTTATTTAAAAAAACGAAATTGAACAACAATTTGGCCTAATGTGAAAATATTTAAGGATTTTTTTACTAAACATACTTTTCTAAAAAATAAAAATAATAAAATTATTACTAAATAAGGTATGATTTGATTTGAAAAAGTCCCACTAGGGGTTTTGTTTTATTAGGTAAAAGATATGACATAATTGTACAAATAAATACACTAAATACACCTACTACCATTATGAAGAAGAGAGGTGATCGGGTGATTAACAAACAAAGTGGCTGCTTATTAACTAGAAAAAAAACCCTAAGCCGACTTTCGTTCTCCTAGTACGATTCACTAAAAAGTTAACTCACGACAAATAACTATTTTTTTCTTTGATATTAGCCTATTAACATTCATATAATTGTTCTTGGAATTTGTTCCTTTGACCTTTACGTGTAGTGTTAATTAGTTATCATTGAAGTAAGGTTTTGTTTTTGTCTCTTTATGATATAGTGATCGTATTAATTGTTATTTGGATCTGCTGCAATTTACCAACATATTTAATTTATTCTTTTGCATGTGATCGCTGGCTTTTCTTATACATTACGTAATTTTTTAGTTTCGATAGTCTTTTGTTAAGTTCTGATTTGTGTATAATCGATTTAACATTAGACTTATACGATCATCATGGCTGGAGGTTGAGTTAGTGGTGTGTTTCGTTTGTAACCCTAACGGTTCCAGTTAGGGTTTTACCTACTTGGTCGATTACTTTGATTTGCTGGAAAAGGGTTTGAGAGCGATGAACAAGGGTTTCTTAAATCACACAAGCGCATCCAAATCTGCTGCTACTGTTCACATTGAATCTGATGGTAACTACGCTGCCATGATGCCTAAATCTTCTGGATTGGATTTGGATGATGGCACATGGCCAAGGTTGAAGAATTTGGAAGCTAATGAGGAACATGTTCACGTTGATACTAATCAAAATATGTCTACTAATGAGGTGAACCCAACTGTTAGCCTTGGTGAGTCGATGCAACAATCGACTATGAACCCTAATAGTGGTATCACTAATCCTTTGGATGTGCAGGAGGAGGCTATTTGGTCAGCTTCTAAGCTTGTCGAACATCAGTTGGCTACTGATCCCTCCATTCAGGTTGATACGAATTCACATGGGGTTGTTAACCAACCTAATGGTATTAAAAATGTTGTTTTGGATGCTTGTAATGATTTTGATAATGCAATGCATGATGTCCAATTGAAGAATACCGAGAGTGCTTTGAAACAACCGTCTACATCCTATGCAGGTGGTACTTCCAATGAACCTAAGAAACACTCGTCTAAAGAAAACGAATGGTGTGGATCTTACTGTCCCTATGAAAGTGGTTGAAGAGGTGAACACTAGGTATGAGAATACTCTCTATGGTTATTTCCTTGGTAAACGCATTGCTTTTCCAGTTGTTGATTATTATGTACGCAATGTGTGGGCAAAGTATGGTATTCAGAAGGTTATGATGAATGCCAAGGGGTTCTTTTTCTTTAAGTTTAATTCTAAGAAAGGTGTTGATGATGTCCTTGAAAATGGTTCGTTGTTGATTAGAAATGTCCCTATTATTCTTAAACCTTGGACCTTGAACACCAACTTACTTAAAGAGGATTTGACCAACATTCCGGTGTGGGTTAAATTCCATGATGTTCCTCTTGCTATGTGATGTGTCGTGTATAGTATATATATAATAACCAAGTAATTTCTCAACAAATAAGAAATCACTCGGGTCGTGTCTCAGTGAAGGTTAAATGGAAAATTGTTTATCGTGAATGATAAACCGTGTTTGTGAAAAGTGTAAAGTGAAAATAGTGGGAAAGAAATTCAATTAGCACAAAGATATATCAAATAGAGCACAAAGTACAAGCTATGAATGCACAAAGATCAAAAATCAGATAATGGAAATGCAAACGTGAAATATTAAAACGTAACGCACAAAATAAAACGCGACTTTTATTTAAAAATGATCCTAAAAATGTGAAACAAATTTCTAAAAACCTTAAACAAACTAAAAAGAATTTTAGAAAAAGAAAATATTTTTTTGACTTTTAGTTTATTTTCTATGAATTAAAATCTATTCTTGTATTTTTTATTTAATAAAAGAAATTTAAACTAATTTTAAAATGAAAAATTGATTCTACAAATTAATTTTCTAAAAATATTTACAAACTGAAAATGAACTTTAAAAATAAAATCAAAAACTATTTTTGTTTTTTTAAGATTTAAATTGAAATTAAAAATGATTAAAAATTCTAAAATCTATTTAAAAATAAAAAGAAATAGTAAAACAATGAGAAAAATTATGAAATTTTTACAGAAAATCTATAATAATATTCTAAACCTACTGTGAGAAAAAGTTTTTGAAAAATAAGCCAGAAGTACTTATTGGGCTTATCTCAGCTTATTGCAAGTGCTTATTTATAAGCACTTGCAACAAAACTAATTGAGACAGACAAAGAAAGATGCTAACACCCAAATGAACTCAAATAAATGAAAATCAGACCAATTTGTACTCAGATTAGAACAGAAACAGCAACAATAGTGGAATAAGCACTAATTAGCTCATAATAAGCACTTTAACAATCAATACACTACAAGACTGTGAACATATCAAACTTACATCTAATGAAACTCAAATCCAATCTATGAAACAGGTTCATACACTAAATCTATCAAATGCATCTAATATGAAATTCAGCAAGCCACTAAAAAGTACCAATATGCAGGCACAAAATAAGCATTCCAATAAGCTGAAAAGTGAAAACTAAGAGGGGCAAAAGATCAACCACCAACCTGAGATACTAGAAATATGAAAAGCCCTATGCAAACATGGCCAATTGACATCCAATTAAACCAAAATTCAGCAACAAAAACTGGTGTGCAAGTTAAAATACTACAGCAGTTGACTTTTAAATTTGCACAATAGCTTTGACTAAACTCAATTTTAACTGCTCAAATCTTACCCTAGGAGTATGTTAAACTTGTATAAACACTAAACTCACAAACTCAAACATATAATTCAAAGATCCAAGCAAGAGCAGATATCAAATAACACTAGCAGTAGGCAGTATTGAGTAACCAACTGTTTTTGACTTTTATCAATGGAACTCTGAATTTTCTTCTATATTAACTCTGTATGAACCTATCTAAGATGTTGAAACTAATTGCAACGTTTAAACTAAGCTAGAACACAGAAATCAATTCTAATCCAAACACTAGTATACTAACTGATATATACTATTGCACTGTTGTATAAGCTCATGAATTCCAAACTAAATCTCAATCTTCAACTCTTGTAATCAAATGAACTCAAATCAATCAAGTATATCAGTTCTAGAACATTTAATACTAATTATCACAGTTCCAAATTAGTATAGCACCACAGATTCAAAGAGGTTGAATTCAATATGATCAATCAAGCATACACTAACAACAATTCAATCAAATCTCATCAATTTACCATTAAACAACAGGAGAATAGTAGCTATGACCAAATTACACTAATATTTCAACAATGATCAAAATTAAGCTACTCAAATCAAAATTTATGAACTGAGATTGTAAAATGACTCTTACAGTGATGGATCTCAGCTCTCTGAGATCTTCCAGAGCTTGCCTACCTCTTAAGGATAGGCTTATGAATCATCTGAACTCCAAATTATACACCTCTGTCTTAACAATTGAACCTCAGCTTCTTATTTCCATGAAAATTTGAGTGAATTTGGATTTTTTACTAAACTAATGACTCACATAAGCTTCTGAGCTTATGTGAATTTACTCAAACCAGTTAGAAGCTATTTTTGAGCTTATGAAAACAATTTTTTTTTTATTTTTCAACTATTAAACTGATTTTTTTTGTATTTTATTAGTTTTGATGAGAACTGAGTATTTTAAATGAAAATTAGTTAAGAGAAGCTTATGAAATAAAAGGAACTTATGAGATTAACACAACAAGTAAATGAACTGAATTGAAAGCTTGTTCAAATGAAACATGAAATTTATTACACTAAAATTGTTTACACGTTTACAAGAGCTGAAAGTGAGTACAATTAAACTAAATTCTATAAAAACTACACATTACAAACAGCTAGCTAACCCCAAATCGTTGGTGAAGAGAGAGTATATATAGTAAAGCTGAGGAGCGTCCTCTGAAAGTTCTGGAAGTAGAATCTGTTATGACCAAGAATCTATATTCAGGAGGTCCAAGGGTATTCCATGTCATTCTAGGCACTATTACATACCTTGGCCCTTGACTTCATAAGCAATGTGACATTTCATCATAAACTTACTAACATAAGAGATAAAATGTAACATAATAATCTAATAAGCACCTATTACAATATATATGACCGACAACTTTTCATAACGTGAAACGTGTTCTAACAGAATCTCCATGGAATATTCGTTGCTAAGATTCCCCTGTGACATTCTCACCAATCAA
>LBNU01028384.1:5940-32544 GCA_014162995.1 Artemisia annua
GGAAATCGAAAAGCCAAACAGTCTCCTTAAACTTCATAAATTTAACTATTTCAACATTTCCATTAAAAAAGATCTCAAGATTCGATATACATTTCGTAACAAGAACGTATTATGCTGACCGTACGATAATCATTATACAAACTGTGGGTATACGGTTGAAGTTGAACTCCTGTTAACTCTATCTTAATTGTCATTATGAATCACATCTATAAAAAAAAAAAAAAAAAAAAAAAAAAAAAAAAAAAAAAAAAAAAAAGAAAACTCTGCGCAACATGAATAATTGAAAGCCTAATACTCATTCGCAAAATAATCAGTTTAAATTTTTTTTTTTTTTTTTTTTTTTTTTTTTTTTCAAAATTTGTAGCCTGGTTAGATTGATAGAAATAGAACTGTCACAATCAAATGAAAAAAAGAAGTCATCTGTTTTCATTTTTTTTTTGCCTCGAAATGTACTTGATAAGCTGATTTCTTCACTAAAAAATGTGTTTTCACATAATGTTCACTTCTTCAGGGCTGCGATTGAACATGAGAAGAAGGGACATGCAGAGAACTATGAGCATGGTCAAGTGATGGAAAAGAATTTACTCACTATGGCTCGAGAGCTGGAAAAGTTGCGTGCTGAGATGGCTAATGCTGAAAAAAGGGCTCGCGGCACTGCAGCAACAGTGAATCCAAATCCAGGTATGCAGTTATTTGTGGTTTAGTATCGTTTATAGTTCTTCTGACTTGTGTTGTAAACTAAGGCCAACATAGAATGATAGAAGTGAGTTTTCGTTTTGTGTGTATTTCGGGGTCAAGCTAAACTCTCATACCTTGTTATAGCTATATTCTTTTGCACAGGATTCGGTATGATTCTTATGGTTTGAAGCTTAATACACAAGTGATTAATCTGAAAATTTAGTTACCTTGTCATTTTGGCTTGTCAAAATTCATTGAACCTTTTATGCAGAATCCATACTCTCAGTTAACATTCTAGTTTTACATTTCAACTGTTTTCTTGGGACTTTGTATACAGGCTATAACCCAAATTATGGCAATCCTGAAGCTAACTATGCAGGGAACCCTTACCCTGAAGCCAACTATGCAGGGAATCCTTACCCTGCAAATTATGGCATGAGCTCTACGAATCAAATGAATCCTGTAAGTCATCTCGTAATTTTTCTTTCTTTCTTTGTGGTGTAGTGTCTAAAACATCCTCACTCACACACTTATCTCCATGCTGCTGCATTCGGCTTTTTTTATTTAATCATAGAAGCTGCTCTTAAAAATTCTCAATCTTTTTGGGGCTTACTTTTTTACTGCTGGTTAAAAATATCAGGTGCAGCCTGGTGTGGAAGCTTATCCTCAGTATGTGCCTGGACCTGGATCTTGGGGCTCGTATGATATGCAACGGGCTCAGGGACACAGATAGACTATCTCGTGCTAGGCTGCGGTCTCTTAGATTGCTTGTCAGAGCTATGGTACTTTGAATTGAAGTTTAGGTTTGTTTGAAATGTTATCTCACAAGAGACCCTTATTTATGATATGCCTGCTATTATGGATATTGTTGTTCCTGAGCAAATGCTAGCAGTTAATTTGAACTCAGAGTTGGCTTTTATATTAATGTATGTTTTGTGTCTCATCTAACATATGCATGTCATTTTCTTGAAATTTTTTTTCTCAAATTGACTAATTTCATTAGTGAAAGTTAGATGTGCAAAATGTTGGTTTTGAAATTGGTTATTAACATTGTGCTTTGTTCAGCTGGTGTCATTACTACATATTTAGCTTCTACAGTATATTTATTTGCTAGTATGGTTTCTAAAATCTAAACCCCTAAATGCACCTGGAAATACAGAAAGGTGTAGTGACTACAACTATGTCAGATGATGTTTATTGGCTCTTATCTTATTTGAGGTGAATTAGTGTCACTAAGCTGATTGAGCTACTTGCACAATTGCATTGACTTGTGATTGCCATGTATCCCTGGAAGATCAATATTAGAGTTACTAC
Organism: Artemisia annua; assembly: GCA_014162995.1. NCBI lineage: Eukaryota > Viridiplantae > Streptophyta > Magnoliopsida > Asterales > Asteraceae > Artemisia > Artemisia annua. The sequence continues at coordinate 7,933 of LBNU01028384.1, forward strand.
TGAGCCTAGAAATGGCAACGTACTGTTAAGAGTTAAATATGTCAAATCGCGGGATTCTTGTCAAATTTGGGGGTTGAGAAATCTCTCAGGTTTGATGGCTATAGGGTCATGCTATGGGCTGTATGTTAATATGTTATAAGTTAACTTCTGTTGATGATCCATTCATCATGTTTTTTGGGTGATATGAGATTTAAGATGTAGATTTTCGTGTGAAGTAATAAAACAGTCTATTACTCTATTTACTTCTGTACCTGTCTTAACATGTTAGTCTTTTGTATCCTTACTAGTTAGCATGCTTGTGCTGGAGTATTTCATAAGCACTAAATCTATTACAAATGAACCATAAGACTTGTTACCATTTTAGGATCTTACTAATGATTTAAGAGCGACCTTGCTGAATGCTGACCTTGATGTGCATTTTCCCCTTTCTTGTCCTACGACTCTTGCTTCTGCGATAACCAAATACGACCAAGTGTAGGGTACATTGTTTCTAATTTATAATTCATGCTACCAAAATTGATTTCTGTTGGTTGTTATTAAGAAGTCTAGCAATCGTCTCTCTACAACCCAACCAAATTTGGTTATATATATGCTAGCTAGCACCATCAATCTCTGACCAAATTTGGTTGTATTGGTCATCTTGATTTCGATTTCTCTTATCTTATCTATCACAATTGCTGCCAGAATCTTGAATTTGTTGCATTTTGTCATCCTTTTGGCTAACCTGGGGAAATTGCTTTAGCAACTTGGTGTTGCTTTCGTCAAGCTAAAGCCTGAAACTGGTTTGAAGATGTCCCTATTTGTTTTTTGGGAGCTTCTTTTACATTGTTATGCATCATATTCTGTTTATTTGATATAGTTTGCTGATTCTTTTGTGAATGAAGCATATAACATCTTTTGCTTATAAGTTCATCATCGTTTTTGTGAGCGGTCTTTGAGAATCAACTGCACCTAAATCTTTTATCGTCAACTTGATGTACGTTAATACACAATGGAGTTGCGCATGTTTTTTACATTCAGCTTTGTTTAGAGAGTTGGTCACGATCTTTGCTTAGAATCTTGGATAGGGGGTTCTTATGAAGGTCATTTTGTGTTCTTGTTTTTTGAGTATATATTTAGCCACACAGCAACAATATCCACTTGGATGTGTCAAGAAAATTGAAGATTCTAGCAAGATCCGAAAATAGAGTTTACTTATCTGCCTAATGTTAATATGTCGTATATATAGAACATATTGCTATCGTATATATAGAACATATTGCTATCGTGACCCACAATATGCCCCTTTTCGTCACTTTTGGAGGACACCTGAGATTTATTACTAATATTTGAGCGAAACTACATGCTTGGTCTGATATTATCTTGTGTATGCGAGGAAGGAATGTTCCTCCAAGTTGCTTGTGGTTGGGTGTAGACGTGTAGTTGCATTTACTAATTCACTGCATGCCCATATCTCCACAGTTTTTCTCCATTACTGCTTATGTGCAAGATTAGGCTCTCTTCTGTTTTGGCAATGTGTGAAATCGTTGCTGCTGATTTCCAGTATACAACAATTTCCAGTCCCTGAGAGTTTCTTTTTTCTTATGAAAACAACATATATTCTTTTATCTTGTCATGTCTGTTCACTATTAAGCAAAATTAGTGTTTTTTATTTTATATATGTCTTTTGATAAACATAGATATATTTTAACGGTGCTTCATGAGATATATCAATGCTGCTGCTTCTTCTGTCCGGTAACTTGTTGCGGTTTTTATTCCTCTATAAGATATATCGATTGTGCTGTTTCTTCGGCGATTGTGCTGTTTCTTTGGCCGCTTTACCCATCTTCTGCATTTATCATTCTCTTTTTTTTTTGTTGATATTGGGTCATGTTGTTCATATGCGATGAAAAGGGTGGCAAGCTGGTTAGCATTTAAATTAGCCGTAGTTGGTCATAGCCTTTTAAGTTATTGAAAGTGCTCGGAATGTCGAATTTGGTTTGCACAAATGTATGCGTGCAAAAATTGAATGTAGGTGAATCGGGCAGGTCATACAGATTGGGTAACTGGTCAACTTGAGTCTGGGCAAGCGAATAATGTATGGGTCAAAAGGGGTTGGCCCGGATCAATTCTTTTCAATATTTTTATTAACAGTTAATGTTTAAAAAAAAAAATCACTAAATTTGCCACATATATCTAATAGAGGGCAATTTAGAGGGCAATTGCTACTTTTTCCTGTATGGTATTGTGGGATGTGGTTATGGTCAGCAAGCTTCTATAAATGGTAGTAGTATTAGCTATTTGCAATAAAACAGTCGAATCTCAAGGTCTCAAGGGACATTGTTGATTGCATAAGATGTGCTGTACTGCGGCTTGCTAGAAGATTTGAAGGGGTGGAGGTGCATGTGTTTCACTATCAAGTAAGTGATGAAAAATTTGTGAGCAATTTGGTGTTTTTTCTTTTCTTTCTATAGTGGTTACCTACTCAAAATCCACTTGCGAATCACTCTTTTCATCTCATGTGATGAAATAATTTGGATTCACAGGAATGAGAGATGAAATATTTAGACTAGTAGCCTAGTAGGTGAACATATCTTTTGTGATCTGGCCATTGTTAATTAGAAGCTGTCGTGGGAGTGAGTGACGAATTATAAGTAATGCAGTTTACTTTTCCCCCTGACTGGCTTCAATATTCTTTAGATTAATTTTTCTTATCTGCATAGGGTTGCCAGCTTATTAGGGAGTGAAGCCTTTTTTCTCCTCTATGATTTTTTTATGAAGAGGGTTGAGGGTTTGTCCGGTGCCTGTTAATAAGGTTAATATCACCAGCTACTACTAAAATAAGTGACTTAAATCCTTATGTGGGTATTTTAGATTTTCGTCTTTGTCAATATCTAGTTAGAATTTGTAGTTTCCGCTTAGTAGTTGGTAGCTTCTTGATATAAAAGGGAGTCAAGGTGTGGTTAGGATATAATTTACGAGATGTAGAAGTTAGAATCTTAAGCTTGTTGGTTTTTTCATCCACAGTCACTATATATCTGTTTCTTGGATTATCGTATCTGACTTAAAGAGTGCTCATTCAGTATCTGTTTACGTGTATATAAGATGCAAAGCTGTATTTTAGTCTTTTGTGTCTGCTGTTTTGTTTAATGTGACCATATTTAACTCTAGATAATTACCAATATTCTTTAAAACGGGAAAGAGGAGTTGAATTACTATTAAATTTTTTAATATATTTTAGCTGCTAGGATTGTCTTGCTTCATATGGTGACAACATTTGGAGTGCCCTATCCATAGAGAGTGTAAAAGCTGGGGGTTGTGATCATTATATTGATATTTATAAAGACTTCCGTAACCATAGCTATAGTGAGAGAAGTAGATAATAAGCAGTCTATGATATACACTAATAGAAGTTTATTGATTTAGTTTGGCGAGTTTTCTGTGATTTAGAATGGAAGAAGTGTGTAAGTTTGATAATTAGGTTAAACATAGCAGCTTAATGTAGTTAAACCATAGCAGATATAGGTTTTAACTGCATAAACGTAGTTAAACAAGCATCATGGTAGTTGGTGAGGATATATATACTTATATATTACTACGTATTATATAATATAATATTCTGTGGTCTTACAACTTTGTATTAGGTCTTGACTAGTTTAACTGTGTTTTCTAGGAAAGCCTGCTTTGTCTAGTGTTTGTCAGTTAGATAACCATTTTTTTAAACTCCAAAATGGTACTTTGATTGTTTATGCTGTTCCCAGAATACTATTAACATGAACTCGAAACACATGCCATCTGTCATTTCCTTATGTATCATTATCTTAGTCTGCATGCTGCTCCTTCCATGTTTGACATTTGTATTTCACTTCTCAGATGGTGAAGCTCGAGGCAAAAACAACACTCCTGTATTGGGCCTCAGCAACAGAAATTCTGAAAGGTGCGCTTGCCATTGACCTTTTCTTTCTCATATATCTTTTTATATTCTGTTGTTTACATGAATAGTATTGAAGTAAAGCCATACTAATGTACAGCCACAGCCCGCAGCCCATAGCCCACTGCTATCATCCAAAGATCTCATCTTTACCATGTCTAGTTCTGAGGCTTTTTCAAAGTCTCTTTAGACAAACCCTCAAATCATGTATTTTTCCACCATGTCCTCGGCATGTACTGCTTGAAACAGGATTAGAAAGTACAGTGATCATATTAATTACAAGCTTTTGGCGTTTATGGGGGCACCTATTGATAGTTTTTTGGGTGCAAGATCTGCATAAGCGAGAGGAACATTTGAAAAGGCCCTATTTCCTAAAAAGCCTAAAAAGGATTTTCAAAAAAAAAAAAGGTTCTTGGTAAATTTCCAATTTTTTTTCAAGGGGAGGTTGGGGATTAATAAGCTCCGAAAGTATTTAAAAAACGAAAAAAAAGATGAACAAAATTTTTGATTAACTGATGAACAAAAAGTTTACAGATTTTTTTCGTAAGGGATTTTTAATAATTTTGTCTCCTATTTGTTGTGAAAAAATTACAGATATTTTGGACAATTAAATTTTTGTTATTATTTTTCTTTATTTTAAACTTCATCAATTACACTTGGCTACCTTTCCTTCCTTTCTACACTTTTTGCAAAGTGAGGGTTTTTTACATGATCCCTCCGGTTGCATCATAGCAGATTTGTTAGGTTGGCCAATGCGAATAAAAATAACTAACCACTTATCATTGTTTTTGTTGGTATGGTGGTACCCCCTTTTATTATGCTAAAGTTAATGGCAGATTCCACCTATATAAGTGTTTTTCCATCTCCCATAATAAGGTTGATCCTTTAGTATACCATGTCTTCAATGGGATTCCAGGGACAGGGCACAAGGAGTTTTCTTTGCAAATTCCTTGTGATACAGGCGTATCTCAGATGGAAGATAACTTACTTTTGAATCAATCTTGGAGGATTTTTGCTGAAACACACTTGGGCATTCTCATGGTCTGATATTGCAGAAAGGTACTGATTTTTGTTTCTTTATACTTCTTTTCTTTAGCGATGAATAGTGGGCATCTCATGGACCAATATCGTGTTATTTTCTGGCCTTGAAATAAAGTTCTTCTTTAGGTAATGTATATAAAAAATATAACCATAACTAATTACATATGTAAAATAGTAAATATATAAGATAATTAGTTATGGCCATGAAATAAAGTTCTCATTTGGATAATGTATAACGAAAAAACAAACATAACTATTATGTTAACATTTTTTTTACTGGAAAACATATTATTAGTTATAGAAAGTTGCAAAATTTAACCATTAAAATATCATTTAGTGATGAATAATATTATACAGGCTAAAACTGCAGATAGTAATTCCAATCTGAGAATTTTTTCAGAAATAGTTCTTATTCTAAAATGCAGTCTAAGGGATGGATGGAGTATTTTTCTAGAACTTCGTCAGTTCCTTTCATCATCTTCTATAGTGTGCATAATAGCACCATGTAGCGTCAATGTGAACTAATATCTTAATGTAATTGTATTTTCAGGGACATTATGATTCCTTTCATCTGATATTAATGCCCAATGCTGTGTGAATATCTATTTTGGTGTTACATCCTTTTTGATCGACTTATGCACTCTCACGTTTACTTGGTATCCAGCAAGCAAGAGCATGGGAATATGTTGTCACCAACGCTTCTATTTTTGTAATATCTTTCTACCCTTGTACTAGTAGTTCATCCTAGCCCTTTACTGACGCATGGTCATCAGAACTGCCCCAAGCTACCTCTCCATTTGTGTAGAAGTTGACTGAAATTCAGACTATCGTATACTTGTATACATTTAGACAGTCTGATGGAACTCCTTGAGCTACATAATCTAGACCAAAGACAGTTATCACGCTAAGACAGAACAAACTAACAAGTAATCCAACTTCGCTTGGGGCAGTTGGATATTACATGGATTTGTCATTCTTGTACATACATGCATCTTAAAACATACTATTTGACAACAGTATGTAATCTGTTAAGAAAAAACAGTAAATACACTTTCATGTTCCAGTTATCAAATACTATTCATGATGGGTCGATGGGCCAGCAAAGATGGAACCATAGGCTTCAAAGAAACAATAAGCGTCGGAACTCATACTAGTGACGTTATTTGTTTGTGATTGGGACGCCCCCACAGACAATTATTTGTCAATATCTGTACCATTCGGAAATTCTGTCATAATAAATGATATGGACAGCAACGTAGAAGGCTTTGAATGTCTGAATGTACTCGAGTAGCTCGAGCTCGAAACGTTTATATCGAATCGATTTTGAGTAGTTTACGAGTCAATCTTGAATAGCTCGCGAGCTGTCTCGTCTCGTTTACACCCCTAACACACTAATGTAGGTTTTGTATGTCTCAGGCTCATCGTAAAAACAAGCATCGCCCAACTCAAGTTCGAGTTTTAACAAATCTTAACAAGCCGAATTCGAATTGAAAAAAAAAAAAAAAAAAAAAAAAAAAAAAAAAAAAAAAAAAAAAAAAAAAAACGTACGATAATCATTATACAAACTGTGGGTATACGGTTGAAGTTGAACTCCTGTTAACTCTATCTTAATTGTCATTATGAATCACATCTATGTCAGATAATAGTTCTTGTTACGAAATGTATTGAATTTAGAGATCTTTTTTAATGGAAATGTTGAAATAGTTAAAATGTTATGAAGTTTAAGGAGACTGTTTGGCTTTCGATTTCGGAGTTCGGATTAGTTTTTGGAGTAGTTTGTGAATTATTCTTTTTTCGATAACTTGTTGATTAGGTTTATTTTTTATTTTTTAGGTGCGGTTGTAAAGTAGATTTTGATATAAAGTCGAAGGAGTTAAGGTATTTCGTTTGTTGAATTTAGTTAAGAAGGATGTCTGGGAGGAATCGTGGACCTCCGCTTCCGATGAAAGGTGGACCACACGGTGGAATGCCACCGATTCACGAGCCTCCTTTTGGTAGGAATTTAGGGCCGATGCCTCATCCCGCTTTGCTTGAGGAGATGCGTGAAGCTCAGTTTCAGATGGGTCATCACAGACAAATCCCACCTCATCCTGGTATTTTCGAGGAGCGGTTAGCAGCTCAACATCAGGATGTTCAGGCGTTATTGGTTGATAATCAGCGGTTAGCTGCGACCCATGTTGCACTTAAGCAGGAATTGGAAGCTGCGCAACATGAGCTTCAACAAACGGATCATTTTGCTCGGAATTTTTTGATGGAGAAGGATATGCAATTGAGGGAGTTGTATGAGAAGTCGGCGAAAATGGAACATGATTTGCATGCAGTTGAAGGCATGCGAGCAGAGCTTATGCAAGTGCATGCTGATGTTAAGGAGTTGACGGCTACACGTCAGAAACTTACTGCTCAGGTTCAGGCTATGACTCAAGATCTTGGCAGAGCTAATGCGGATTTGCAGCAAGTTCCGGCACTGAAGTCGGAAATTGGAGGGCTGAGACAGGAATTGCAGCACGCTAGGTATTTGTGTAAACAGCTCTAAACTCAACTTTCTAATTTTTAACCTAGCTTTCATAGTTCTTTCAAGCTGGTGCTGTTTATTTTCTTTATCTGTGATGCTGTAAATTATAATTCCAATAGTAATTGACATAAGGCGTAAAGTTTATAGTCCACATTCACGCTATTTTATAACTAATGGCTGTTCTATATGATAGTAAAAAGCTAAAAAATGTTGTCTCTTATCTGCTTTTTAATAGCATGTGCTGCAAATGTAGTCCATGGCAATCATGGGTTTTTTTTTTAGTTCAAAAAAAAAAAAAAAAAAAAAAATCATGGGTTTGTTTGTTTGTTTTTTTTGTTTTTTTGTTTTTTTGTTTTGTTTTGTTTTGTTTGTTTTTTTTTTTTTTTTTTTTTTTTTTTTTTTTTTTTTTTTTTTTTTTTTTTTTTTTTTTTTTTTTTTTTTTTTTTTTTTTTTTTTTTTTTTTTTAAGCAGTAGTGCATCATGCATGGATAAGTGTATGTTTGGATAAGTGTGTGTTCTTGCATAACATGTACGAAGTAATCTTATTGTAATACGTGACAAGAGTTTTTTTGCTCGGATCTTGATTTTTTTTGTTTTTTTTTGTTTTTTTTTTCAAAATTTGTAGCCTGTTCAGATTGATAGAAATAGTACTGTCACAATCAAATGAAAAAAAGAAGTCATCTGTTTTCATTTTTTTTTTTTTTTTCCTCGCTGATTTCTTCACTAAAAAATGCGTTTTCACATAATGTTCACTTCTTCAGGGCTGCGATTGAACACGAGAAGAAGGGACATGCAGAGAACTATGAGCATGGTCAAGTGATGGAAAAGAATTTACTCACTATGGCTCGAGAGCTGGAAAAGTTGCGTGCTGAGATGGCTAATGCTGAAAAAAGGGCTCGCGCGACTGCGGCAACTGCGAATCCAAATCCAGGTATGCAGTTATTTGTGGTTTAGTATCGTTTATAGTTCTTATGACTTGTGTTGTAAACTAAGGCCAACATAGAATGATAGAAGTGGGGACACATTGTGAATTAGGATTTAGGACCCATGAAATAAAAATGCGTTTTCGTTTTTTGTGTATTTCGGGGTCAAGCTAAACTCTCATACCTTGTTATAGCTATATTCTTTTGCGTAGGATTTGGTATGATTCTTATGGTTGGAAGCTTAATACACAAGTAATTAATTTGAAAATTTAGTTACCATGTCATTTTGGCTTGTCAAAATTCATTGAACCTTTTATGCAGAATCCATACTCTCGTTAACACTCTAGTTTTACATTTCAACTGTTTTCTTGGGACTTTGTATACAGGCTATAACCCAAATTATGGCAATCCTGAAGCTAACTATGCAGGGAACCCTTACCCTGAAGCCAACTATGCAGGGAATCCTTACCCTGCAAATTATGGCATGAGCTCTACGAATCAAATGAATCCTGTAAGTCATCTCGTAATTTTTGTTTCTTTCTTTGTGGCGTAGTGTCTAAAACATCCTCACTCACACACTTATCTCCATGCTGTTGCATTCGGCTTTTTTTATTTAGTCATAGAAGCTGCTCTTAAAAATTCTCAATCTTTTTGGGGCTTACTTTTTTACTGCTGGTTAAAAATATCAGGTGCAGCCTGGTGTGGAAGCTTATCCTCAGTATGTGCCTGGACCTGGATCTTGGGGCTCGTATGATATGCAACGGGCTCAGGGACACAGATAGACTATCTCGTGCTAGGCTGCGGTCTCTTAGATTGCTTGTCAGAGCTATGGTACTTTGAATTGAAGTTAGGTTTGTTTGAAATGTTATCTCACAAGAGACCCTTATTTATGATATGCCTGCTATTATGGATATTGTTGTTCCTGAGCAAATGCTAGCAGTTAATTTGAACTCAGAGTTGGCTTTTATATTAATGTGTCTTTTGTGTCTCATCTAACATATGCATGTCATTTTCTTGAAAATATTTTTCTCAAATTGACTAATTTCATTAGTGAAAGTTAGATGTGCAAAATGTTGGTTTAAATTGGTTATTAACATTGTGCTTTGTTCAGCTGGTGTCATTACTACATATTTAGCTTCCACAGTATATTTGCTAGTATGGTTTCTAAACCCCTAATGCACCTGGAAATACAGAAAGGTGTGGTGACTACAACTATGTCAGATGATGTTTATTGGCTCTTATCTTATTTGAGGTGAATTAGTGTCACTAAGCTGATTGAGTTACTTGCACAATTGCATTGACTTGTGATTGCCACCACTATGTATCCCTGGAAGATCAATAATCGAGTTACAACTGAGCCTAGAAATGGCAACGTACTGTTAAGAGTTAAATATGTCAAATCGCGGGATTCTTGTCAAATTTAGGGGTTGAGAAATCTCTTAGGTTTGATTGGCTATAAGGTCATACTATGGGCTGTATGTTAATCTGTTATCAGTTAACTTCTCGTGTTGATGATCCATTCATCATGTTTTTGGGTGATATGAGATGATTTGAGATGTAGATTTTCGTGTGAAGTAATAAAACAGTCTATTACTCTATTTACTTCTGTACCTGTCATGTTAGTCTTTTGTATCCTTACTAGTAAGCATGCTTGTGCTATATCTCATAAGCACTAAATCTATTACAAATGAACCATAAGACTTGTTACCATTTTAGGATCTTACTAATGATTTAAGAGCGACCTTGCCGAATGCTGACCTTGATGTGCATTTTCCCTTTTTTTGTCCTATATATGGCGGCGACTCTTGCTTCTGTGATAACCAAATACGAGCAACTGTAGGGTACATTGTTTCTAATTTATAATTCATGCTACCAAAATTGATTTCTGTTGGTTATTAAGAAGTCTAGCAATCGTCTCTCTACAACCCAACCAAATTTGGTTATATATATGCTAGCTAGCACCATCAATCCCTGACCAAATTTGGTTGTATTGGTCATCTTGATTTCAATTTTCTCTTATCTTATCTATCACAATGGCTGCCAGAATCTTGAATTTGTTGCATTTTGTCATCCTTTTGGCTAACCTGGGGAAATTGCTTTAGCATCATTTTGCTGATTCTTTTGTGAATGAAGCATATAAACATCTTTTGCTTATAAGTTCATCATCATTTTTGTGAGCAGTCTTTGAGAATCAACTGCACCTAAATCTTTTATCGTCAACTTGACGTACGTTAATACACAATGGAGTTGCGCATGTTTTTTACATTCAGCTTTGTTTAGAGAGTTGGTCACGATCTTTGCTTAGAATCTTGGATAGGGGGTTCTTATGAAGGTCATTTTGTGTTCTTGTTTTTTGAGTATATATTTAGCTACACAGCAACAATATCCACTTGGATGTGTCAAGAAAATTGAAGATTCTAGCAAGATCCGAAAATAGAGTTTACTTATCTGCCTAATGTTAAGATGTCGTATATACAGAACATATTGCTATCGTGACCTACAATATGCCCCTTTGCGTCACACTTTTGGAGGACACCTGAGATTTATTACTAATATTTGAGCGAAACTACATGCTTGGTCTGATATTATCTTGTGTATGTGAGGAAGGAATTTTCCTCCAAGTTGCTCGTGGTTGGGTGTAGACGTGTAGTTGCATTTACTAATTCACTGCATGCCCATGTCTCCACAGTGTTTCTCCATTACTGCTTATGTGCAAGATCAGGCTCTCTTCTGTTTTGGTAATGTGTCTAATTGTTGCTACTGATTTCCAGTATACAACAATTTTCAGTCCCTGAGAGTTTCTTTTTTCTTATGAAAACAACATATATTCTTTTATCTTGTCATGTCTGTTCACTATTAAGCAAAATTAGTGTTTTTTATTTTATGTATGTCTTTTGATATACATAGATATATTTTAACGGTGCTTCATGAGATATATCAATGGTGCTGCTCTGTCCGGTAACTTGTTGCGGTTTTTATTCCTCTGAGATATATCGATTTTCCTGTTTCTTCGGCGATTGTGCTGTTTCTTCGGCTGCTTTACCCATCTTCTGCAGTTCTCATTTTCTCTGTTTTTTTTGTTGATATTGGGTCATGTTGCTCATATGCGATGAAAAGGGTGACAGGCTGGTTAGCACTTAAATCAGCCGTAGTTGGTCATAGCCTTTTAAGTTATTGAAAGTGCTCGGAATGTCGAATTTGGTTTGCACAAATGTATGCGTGCAAAAATTGAATGTAGGTGAATGGACAGGTCATACAGATTGGGTAACTGGTCAACTTGAGTCTGGGCAAGCGAATAATTTATGGGTCAAAAGGGGTTGGCCCGGAGCAATTCTTGTCCAAATGTTCAATATTTTTATTAACAGTTATTATTATTTTTTTTAAAAAAAAAAAATCACTAAAATTGCCACATATCTCTAATAGAGGGCAATTGCTACTTTTTCCTGTATGGTATTGTGGGATGTGGTTATAGTCAGCAAGCTTCTCCTATAAATGGTAGTAGTATTAGCTATTTGCAATAGAACAGTCGAATCTCAAGGTCTCAAGGGACATTGTTGATTGCATAAGATGTGCTGTACTGCGGCTTGCTAGAAGATTTGAAGGGGTGGAGGTGCATGTGTTTCACTATCAAGTAAGTGATGAAAAATTTGTGAGCAATTTGGTGTTTTTTCTTTTCTTTCTATAGTGGTTACCTACTCAAAATCCACTTGCGAATCACTCTTTTCATCTCATGTGATGAAATAATTTGGATTCACAGGAATGAGAGATGAAATATTTAGACTAGTAGCCTAGTAGGTGAACATATCTTTTGTGATCTGGCCATTGTTAATTAGAAGCTGTCGTGGGAGTGAGTGACGAATTATAAGTAATGCAGTTTACTTTTCCCCCTGACTGGCTTCAATATTCTTTAGATTAATTTTTCTTATCTGCATAGGGTTGCCAGCTTATTAGGGAGTGAAGCCTTTTTTCTCCTCTATGATTTTTTTATGAAGAGGGTTGAGGGTTTGTCCGGTGCCTGTTAATAAGGTTAATATCACCAGCTACTACTAAAATAAGTGACTTAAATCCTTATGTGGGTATTTTAGATTTTCGTCTTTGTCAATATCTAGTTAGAATTTGTAGTTTCCGCTTAGTAGTTGGTAGCTTCTTGATATAAAAGGGAGTCAAGGTGTGGTTAGGATATAATTTACGAGATGTAGAAGTTAGAATCTTAAGCTTGTTGGTTTTTTTCATCCACATTCAACTATATATCTGTTTCTTTGATTATCGTATCTGACATAAAGAGTGCTCATTCAGTATCTGTTTACGTGTATATATGATGCAAAGCTGTATTTTAGTCTTTTGTGTCTGCTGTTTTGTTTAATGTGACCATAATTAACTCTAGATAATTACCAATATTCTTTAAAACGGGAAAGAGGAGTTGAATTACTATTAAATGTTTTAATATATTTTAGCTGCTATGATTGTCTTGCTTCATATGGTGGCAGCATTTGGAGTGCCCTAATCCATAGAGAGTGTAAAAGCTGGGGGTTGTGATCATTATATTAATATTCATAGACTTCCGTAACCATAGCTATAGTGAGAAGTGGATAATAAGCAGTCTATGATATACACTAATAGAAGTTTATTGATTTAGTTTGGCGAGTTTTCTGTGATTTAGAATGGAAGAAGTGTGTAAGTTTGATAATTAGGTTAAACATAGCAGCTTAATGTAGTTAAAACATAGCAGATATAGGTTTTAACTGCATAAACGTAGTTAAACAAGCATCATGGTAGTTGGTGAGGATATATATACTTGTATATTACTACGTATTATATAATATAATATTCTGTGGTCTTACAACTTTATATTAGGTCTTGGCTAGTTTAACTGTGTTTTCTAGGAAAGCCTGCTTTGTCTAGTGTTTGTCAGTTAGATAACCATTTTTTTTAACTCCAAAATGGTACTTTGATTGTTTATGCTGTTCCCAGAATACTATTAACATGAACTCGAAACACATGCCATCTGTCATTTCCTTATGTATCGTTATCTTAGTCTGCATACTGCTCCTTCCATGTTTGACATTTGTATTTCACTTCTCAGATGGTGAAGCTCGAGGCAAAAACAACACTCCTGTATTGGCCTCTACAACAGAAATTCTGAAAGGTGCACTTGCCATTGACCTTTTCTTTCTCATATTTTTATCTTTTCATATTCTGTTGTTTGCATGAATAGTATTGAAGTAAAGCCATGCTAATGACAGCAACAGCCCGCAGCCCATAGCCCATAGCCCACTGCTATCATCCAAAGATCTCATCTTTACCATGTCTAGTTCTGAGGCTTTTTCAAAGTCTCTTTAGACAAACCCTCAAATCATGTATTTTTCCACCATGTCCTCGGCATGTACTGCTTGAAACAGGATTAGAAAGTACAGTGATCATATTAGTTACAAGCTTTTGGCGTTTATGGGGGCACCTATTTGATAGTTTTTTTGGGTGCAAGTGCATATGCGAGAGGAACATGTAAAAAGGCCCCATTTCCTAAAAAGCAAATGATTTTCGGAAAAAAAAAGGTTGTTGATAAATTCCCAATTTTTTTTTCAAGTGGAGGTTGCGGATTAATAAGCTCTAAAAGTATTTAAAAAATGAAAAAAATGACAAAACAGTTTTTGATTAACTGATGAACAAAAAAGTTTACAGATTCTTTTCTTAAGGGATTTTTAATAATTTTGTCTCCTATTTTTTGGACAATTTAATTTTTGTTATTATTTTTCTTTATTTTAAACTTCATCAACTACACTTGCCTACCTTTTTTTTCCTTTCTACACTTTCTGCGAATACACGATCACAACCTCCCCCCCACCCCACCGGTTGCATCATAGTTAGGTTGTCCAATGCAAATAAGAATAACCAACCACTTACCATTGTTTTCGTCGGTACCCCCTTTTATTATACTAAAGATTCCACCTTTATAAAGTGTTTTCCCATCTCCCATAATAAGGATGATCCTTTAGTATACCATGTCTTCAATGGGATTGCAGGGGCAGGGCACAAGGAGTTTTCTTTGCAAATTCTGTGTATAATCTGCCAACAGTTTCGAACTACACTGCAATGTTCTTAATCATGATAGTTTTTTTGTGTTGGTGTCACCTTGTGATAACAGGCGTATCTCAGATGAAGGATAACTTTGGAATCAATTTTGGAGGATTTTTGCTGAAACACACTTGGGCATTCTCATGGTCTGATATTGCAGAAAGGTACTGATTTTTGTTTCTTACTTCTTTTGTTTAGCGATGAATGGTGGGCATCTCATGGACCAATATCGTGTTATTTTCTGGCCATGAAATAAAGTTCTCCTTTAGGTAATGTATATCAAAAAAATAAACATAACTAATTACATATGTAAAATATTAAATATATAAGATAATGATGTTTACTGTTCATGAACATCGCATTATTTTCTGGCCATGAAATAAAGTTCTCATTTAGATAATGTATAACAAAAAACAAACATAACTATTATGTTAACATTTTTTTTACTGGAAAACATATTATAGAAAGTTGCAAAATTTAACCATGAAAATATCATTTAGTGATGAATAATATTATACAGGCTAAAATTGCAGATAGTAATTCCAATCTGAATTTTTCAGAAATAGTTCTTATTCTAAAATGCAGCCTAAGGGATGGATGGAGTATTTAACTATTTATATAGAACTTCGTCAGTTCCTTTCATCATTTTCTATAGTGTGCATAATATAGCACCATGTAGCGTCAACGTGAACTAATATCTTAATGTAATTGTATTTTCAGGGACATAAATGATTCCTTACATCTGATATTAATGCCCAATGCTGTGTGAATATCTATTTTGGTGTTACATCCTTTTTGATCGACTTATGCACTCTCGCGTTTACTTGGTATCCAGCAAGCAAGAGCATGGGAATATGTTGTCACCAATGCTTCTATTTTTGTAATATCTTTCTACCCTTGTACTAGTAGTTCACCCTAGCCCTTTACTGACGCATGGTCATCAGAACTGCCCCAAGCTACCTCCTCTCCATTTGTGTAGAAGTTGACTGAAATTCAGACTATCATATACTTGTATGCATTTAGATAGTCTGATGGAACTCCTTGAGCTACATAATCTAGACCAAAGACGTTATTACGCTAAGACAGAACAAAGTAACAAGTATTCCAACTTCGCTTGGGCAGCTGGATATAACATGGATTTGTCATTCTTGTGCATACATTTATCTTAAAAACATATTAGTTGAAAACAGTATGCAATCTGTTAAGAAAAAAATAGTACATACACTTTCATGTTCCAGTTATCAAATATTCATGATGGGTTGATGGGTCAGCAACAAGATGGAACCATAGGCTTCAAAGAAGGGAGATGATTTGCACACTCCATAAAGTGATTGGGACACTAGTTATTTGCTTTTTGACATCTCTACCCTCACATTTACCTTTACATTTTCACCCATGTGAGGTTATAAATGTCCACACACCATTAATTAGAGTGTCCCAATCACTTTATAGAGTGTGCAAATCACCTCCCTTCAAAGAAATGATATGAGTTTTAGTATGCTCAGTTGCTAGTTTAATAAGGAAGTCAATGTGTGGTTAAGTTCATTGTGTTAGTCAGAGGATTGTTCATTCAGTGAGTCACGAGTTATAAAGAAGTCCAGCTTGTTGTTTGTTCAGAGAGAGGTCAGTAGCAAGTAAGCCTGAAGGAGTGCGACTTAGTTCAGGGACTCATATGCTCAGAGAGATCACTTAGCCTGAAGGGTGTTTTGGTAGAAGATTTCAATTAATATTAGGAGTGTTTTTTCATTGATGGGGAAATGGATTAGCAAAGGATGACATTCAGAAGTTCACTTTGATTGCTGATCTTGAGGACAAGATCAATTTTAAGGGGAATGGATTGTTATGGGTCATATTGGAAAGTCAACAAGAAAGTCAACGAACAACCAAATCCCATCTCAACTGACTTTCCCACCCAAATGACCTTTATATACCCGTTATAGTTTCCATTTCATTTAGCTATTGAATTGTAATCTTTTCTCTCTTCTCTTTCATTTCACATTTCACACTCATTGTAATCATTCAGTTACAACAATTAATAGAACTACATTTCGAGTTTGATTCTCCATTTCGATAACTCCTGATTAGTTCTAGCATTACTTCGAGAAATCCTGGTTTTGCAATCTATCTTTACATTTTGGTACTTATCAATTGGTATCAGAGCTGCCTTCCTGGCAACTCCGTTATCGTTTCATTAAATTCNTATAGTTGTTGATGACAAATCCCTCTTTGCATTCTCACATGCGACTTTTAACCTCATCATTGCTCTTGCATTTTTTCTCACATCCTTGTTTTCTTTCTTCCTAAATTCTTGGGCACAATAATTTACCATCTTCTTGTCAAAATCCTCGCCACCCAAGTGAGTGTCACCACCGATTGCTTTAACAGTAAAGGTGCCATCCTTGTTGATATTAAGAAGAGACACATCAAAAGTTCCTCCACCCATATCAAAGATGAAAGCATTTTTATCAGTAGGACTGTTTATGTCAGCACTCTTATCAAGGCCATATGCAATTGCTGCCGATGTTGGCTCACTAATCAAACGCATGACATTAAGGCCAGCTAGTTGTCCGGCAGCCTTGGTTGCCTGTCGTTGCCTGTTATTAAAATATGCAGGGACAGTTATCACTGCATCTGTAACTTTTGTCCCAAGGCATGCTTCAGCAGTTTTTTTCAAATTTTTTAGAATCAATGCAGTTATGTCTTGTGGTGAAAATTTCTTTTCTTGTGACTCATGTTCAAACACAAGCAATGGCTTCCCCTCAGACCCTTCAATTACCTTAAAAGGCCATGACTCGATGTCCTCATGCACTTTACTGTCATTGAATCCACTTCCCATTAAACGTTTAACATCTATGAGAGAGAGAGAGAGAAAAAAAAAAGATTAGGAAAAGTTAAACGGTTAAACCCAGGATATACTTTTTTTTACGTGCTTGTACGTGGAATATAAAGAAAAAAGAACTCACCGAAAACAGTGTTTTTAGGGTTCCTGTATATTTGATTTTTTGCAGCCTCACCAACCAAAATTTGTGTACCATCCCAAGCAACACATGATGGTGTAGTCTTTGTTATGGGTCATATTGGAAAGTCAACAAGAAAGTCAACGAACAACCAAATCCCATCTCAACTGACTTTCCCACCCAAATGACCTTTATATACCCGTTATAGTTTCCATTTCATTTAGCTATTGAATTGTAATCTTTTCTCTCTTCTCTTTCATTTCACATTTCACACTCATTGTAATCATTCAGTTACAACAATTAATAGAACTACATTTCGAGTTTGATTCTCCATTTCGATAACTCCTGATTAGTTCTAGCATTACTTCGAGAAATCCTGGTTTTGCAATCTATCTTTACATTTTGGTACTTATCAAGAAACAATAAGCCTTGGAACTCGTACTAGTGACGTTATTTGTTTGTGATTGGGACCACCCCCCCCCCACAGACAATTATTTGTCAATATATGTACAATTCGGAAATTCTATCATAATAAATGATTTGGACAGCAACGTAGAAAAAAGTACTAAGGGGTATTTTGTATTTTAACGTTTAACCGTATATTACCTTGTTACAGCACTAAGGCTATCCAAAAAAATTATACAAATTGCAGACTTTGAAAATGTCTGAGTGTACTTTAGACGACTTTATATCGGGACTTGTTATATGAATGTTTGCAAGTGGACTGGTTATTTTGTGTAGGCCATTCTATAGCTACCTTTTTATGTATGTTTTGTTGTACACTGGTGGTGGTTCATGGTTGCAACAACGTGTTTGTAACTTAATGATATACCCTGGACAAGCCAGTTCCTGTCTGAAAGGAAGGTTCCAGTTTGGAACTTCTTTTTGTTATCACTATGGGACATAGAGAAAAAGAATATACTTGGTATGATTTTTTTTAGAACGACAATTTTTTTGTCACGCATATATAACCTATCTCTTAATATATATCTCACTAGACAAAAGGCCTTGAGTTAATGCATACAGATTTACCCAATATATAAGAGCAAAATGCAAGAGTCATATATACTTCAATGAAATAATTTGATAATACTCGAGATACAATCACATGAAATATTCTGTAATTTTTATCATCTACAAACACAATGCAATTTGCATATCGAACAAAGAGTCGAGTTTCCCGACTCTTGTCACTGTTTACAACAATAAAAACAACGTACATAGAATCTAACACATCCAATGATCACCAATAACAAGCTTTTCAGCACCTCTGATCCTGAAAAACAAAGCTGCATTACGTCTTGTCTCCATGATTATGTTGAAGGTTTCATGAAGATGGAATAATGGCTTCAGAAATGGAGACAAATATGTGGAAAAGGATACAAAAGAAAATTAAAAGTGCCACCGAAGAAGCTGCCATTTTGGCTGGTTTCCTGCTCTTGGATTGATGGATTCTATGTATATAAGTGTATTTGTAGACCACAAATAATTACGATGCAACTAAATATATACGAAATATTCGAATAATATCAATACTTTTGTATGGATAATGTTATCCGACCTAGAGCCAACGAGAATGTGGGTCAAATAATTAATACAAAGGTATTTATTGTCATCACATCTACTTGCTAACATTTTTCTTGTGTATTCAACAGAAGTATTCCTTAGCTATGCGCAATTGCGTATATACATTATTATGTCGAGTTGAGATATTTTCAAATAATTTCATCTTGAGTTTGATTGAGTTTTACACCTTTTTACTTTAGGTTCAAATAAGAAACGATTTCGACTACATGAATAATTTTTTAACATCGCTGAATTTACTTAAAATTTCTTACTGATTACCCAATTAATTACTCCCTCCGTCCCAAAATAAGTGTCCAGTTTGACTTTTCAGAATCAAACTGGTTCAACTTTGACCTTATCTATTTTTGCGGGTGTTATATAATACTTGAAGCAAAATATATGAATGGATTGAGTTTTAAGTGTATTTTTTATTGGTATAATTTTTTATTAAGTATTATGTAACACAAAGAAAAATATTAAAGGTAAAAGTTGAACCAGTTTGACTCTGAAAAGTCAAACTGGACACTTATTTTAGGACGGAGGGAGTACTACGTAAGAAAATGACAAGTTGATTCCACTTATTTTCTCTTTTCGTTTCATCACTTATCATTTATACTCGTGTTATAATCGAATGGGTAGTAAGAAGGAAGAAAATGTAAAAAAACCGAACTCGAGACCATGTCATGAAAATAGTGATGACTCAATGTAAAGCTACTAAAACTAGGACGTTAGGCCCCCAAATTTTAAAACCCATGTATATAGAATCAACCACACCAGTTTTTCAACCTATATGTCTAACTGTCATGATTTTAAAAGGCCTTGATTTGCTAAAACTCATGAATAATTGAGGGAGTCTTTTTCAATGTTAGGCCTACAATTTGTAAAAATCCAAGACGAACATTTAAAGTACTCCGTAGATAAAAATCCATCATCTCTAGGGCTTCGGGATTTTTGAATGTCCCGGCTTGTTAACCACTGATACAAGAATCAAGAATTTTGAGCATTTTCTATTTTTAAATCTCATGCCTATAATTTATAGAATATAACCTAAGCGTAACTATGTAAATAAAAATTCTATATTTTTGCATTATTTGCATTAGAGAAACAAGCTAAATTTTGTGCTCCATAAACCAAAGTCATTTTTATACTTTTTAAACATTTGATCTTCTTTTTTCTTATCTTTTCTCTCTATCTCATTATTTATCTTTGTTTTTTAAATTGCCTTCACTAACAACCCCATTCACATTGTTATTGTATCTCTTTCATTTTTGAGAGAATTGCAAAAATCGTCCCTAAAGTTTGGCCAAATTGCAGGTTTCGTCCCGAAAGTTTGGAAAGTGCAAGGATCGTCCATGTGGGAAACTTTTGGGCAAAATTCGTCCCTGACCTACATCAAATGACTAAAATACCCTTGTTTCTATATTATTTTTCAGTTTCTTACACAAATGGTCCCTGTGCTTCGCCAAGTTTTACAAATTTAGTCCTAACTTTTTTTTTAATTTATTTATTTAACTATTAATATTAGTATTAATTTTTTTATACGTTTTCGTCCGTTTTTCTTACGTTTTTGTCTGTTTTTCTCACGTTTTTTTCCGTTTTCATACATTTTTGTTCGTTTTTGCCCGTTTTTGTTACCTTTTTTTTTTCCGTTTTCATACGTTTTTGTCCGTTTTTCTTACGTTTTTTCTGTTTTTTTCCGTTTCTATTACGTTTTTGTCCGTTTTTCTTAAAAAAAAAATTTGAAAAAATGTTTTTGAATTTTAAAATTCTAAAAAACATATTTTCGAAAAAAAAAATTAAATGATTCGAAAATTTTTCTAAAAAAAATATTTTTTAAAATATTTTTTCTAAAAAATATTTTTATTTTCAAATATTTTTCTAAAAAAATTTTATTCGAAAAGAAATTTATTCGATTTTTTTTAAATAATATATTTTTTAGATTTTTTTTTTTATTTTTTCTAAAAAATTCCAAAAAAAATATTTTTATTTTTCGAATATTTTAAGAATTTTTTTTCGATACATATTTTTTGAATTTTTTTTTCAAATTTTTTTTCGAAAAAAAGAATTAGAAAATAAAATTTGGAAAAAAGAGTTGTAGATTTTTTTTTTGAAAAAAAAAGTTTTTGAAAAAAAAAATTCGAAAATAATTTTATTTTTTTAAAAGAAAAAATCTTTAGACTTCACCCTAAACGGAAACTACGTAAAAAGAACGGATAAACGTAAGAAAAACGGATCAAAAACGTATGAAAACGAAAAAAACTTGAGAAAAACGGACAAAAATGTATTAAAATGGAAAAACGTGAGAAAAACTAAGAAAAACGGACAAAAACGTACGAAAACGGAAAAACGTAAGAAAAATGGACAAAAACGTAAGAAAAACGGACAAAAACGTTTGAAAACGGGAAAAAAAAACGTAAGAAGAACGGACAAAAACGTATGAAAAACGGACAAAAACGTATGAAAACGAAAAAACGTGACAAAAACGGACAAAAAAGTAAGAAAAACGGGTTCCTAGTGATGCAGCTAGATGGTGGGTGCAATAAAGGTAAATTCAACTGCTTCAATGATGTGTGCAGTGGTGCTTGAAGATCACTTGTTTGGTCAGATTTAGTATCATCATAGATAAGTTGTAGACTTGTCTGATTGTTTGTTCTTGTATTTTGATTGTATCTGTCTATGGGGCATGTCCAAAAGACAATTTATGATACTTATGTTGTAAATTGGTTGATGATTAATATAAGTTTACCTTTGCGCGCAAAAAAACCCATACCCTGCTCTGGCGGGATTGAGTTTGTTGTTGTTGTTTNTCTGTCTTTTCCAAAAAAGCCACCGAGAGCGACTTTTGCTAACTTTCGTTAGTTCTCTCGTTAAGTCAAGGTCAAACATAGTGAAATGACTAATATACCATCGTCATCTTCCCCATTTGAATTTATATTTAATTTTAATACAACAACAAGAACATCAAGAACAAAAACTCGGAAATGCAGAAATGCAAACACAGTTGGCACCACCACCCTCTCCCACCACCATCACTCATATCATATACTATTAGTAATACACGAATTTATAATAAATTCAATTGAACACAGTTAACCTAAATACCACCACCATATCGCCACCATCACAATCATCAATCTACCACCAAACACAGGGGCAGAGCTATGCCTTGGCCACCTGTGGCAAGTGCCACACATGGATTCGCCATGTGAAGCAGGGCCGAATTTGAGCATTCAGGCCTTCATTTTTTAGGGGCGCTTGATAATAGACATAGTAGTTGATTTTATTCGATTTCACGCACCAAACTGATAACAATGTGCTCAAGAATGAAAACGATGAGATTTTAGAGAAAGAAAGAGCTTAAAATCGATTAGTATTAAGCAAGTTGAAAACAGAGATAACGGCAACATGCTATTGTCTGTTCTTAGTTGGGTGAAGAAGATGACCATTTTGAGTCATTTACACATTTTCCCCTAATGTTTCAAGATTTTACACACTTATCTCATATTTTTAGTTTTTAGTTCTAAAAATGTATAAAGGCACAAAAATAACATTATCAAACCTTGTTTGAAAACATTAAAACATTACTTTGATTGGTCATAAGTCATTCATAGCGCTTTACACATGCTAGTTATTGTCTAAGAAGTTTCGAAAGACCGTTCAATAAAATTAGTGTCATAAATTTGACATCAGCTATTGTTTCTAAGCTTATGGCTATGTTTGGTAACACAAATTATTGGGAGATTATGGGGGCTACAGCTTTTTTTTCACAAAATAATCTATTGTCAAAAAAGTAGTATCGTTTCGCTGACAAAATTAAGAAAGATTATAGAAAAAATAATCTCTAAAATTATAAGTTGATCCAACCAACTTCTCAGAAAAGGCTGGAGATTATTTTTTGTATAATTACCTTATTAGCCTTCCAAAAAACCCACGTTCCTTATAAATAATAATAAAACCCTACTAGGGTTCACAGTTACATAAAAGACGACCATCAATCAAGGTGTTGGATGCAATTGGGTGGTGCTCCATAACTAGTCTCGTAACCTGTATCCGGTAATCTTTAAAACTTTTTTATTTGATCGAAATCTTTAGAACTTTTTCAGTGGCATGTGTTTGTGGATATTTGTAGTTTTTTGTATTGCATGGTACTGTTCAATTGGAATCTGCAAGTCTGCATGGAACTATACATGTGCTGTCTATCATCTTGTATTATTATCTATTAAAGTTTGAGTTTGATCTATGGATCTATGGATCAAAGGTGTGCCGCTCTATGTTCTTTTGTTAAAGAAGCATTTGAATGATTTTTGAAAACATTGAAACAAAGTATCCTAAGTTAGTTTGTCTTGGATATAATATTAAACTTATCAGTATGTGCTCTACATTTTGTGATTTCTGGCTTTAATATGCTGTCAAAAACGAATCATGTGCCATATGGCTAGGATATTAGCACTTTGATGACTGATGTTGACAGTACTTCCCGTTTTTTTGTTAAACAAAAAAAAATCGTAATGCTCATCCCTAGATCATATAATAACTAATTTTCTTATTTGTTTGGTCTTCTACTTTGACCTGTAGGATACATGTAAGGAATATGCCCACATGAGTTGTTAATTTAAAGAGTCTATAGCTCTGCAAGTTTTGTTCTTTGTCATTTGATATTTCATTTGCTTACTAGATCATGAACTACACATTATAGGCACACACATTAGTATTCATGGTATATTGGTCGAAGAGGGAAAACCTAGCAAACATATCATATTATCATTATGTACATGCAATACGCACAGATGCAAAATGTATATATACATATGGCATATTGGTTTGAGGTTGGTTTGTTAACTGTTGCTATGAAAATTTAGTCAAATAGACATCATGTACACTTTTGAAAGCAATATTACTCTCATTGCTAAAGATTAATAACAATTTAACTGATCACCAATGGGATGGAAATTGTATTTCATTGTTTTCATATTTCTCATGTTGTTAGATGGCCTCTAGTAATGACATTACGAAAGAAAATGTTGGTGCACAAAAAAATGATGATCCGAAGAAAAAGAAAATATATAAGTGGACCGATCAAACGATTCTAATCTTGTATGGGATACTAAACAAGTATCTCATGAATCATGGGCGAAACTCTCAATTCAATTGGAATGAAATTCAATCGGACTTCGAGAAAATTTCGAACACAAAGGTATATAGCTTTAGGGATCTTAAGAATAAGTACGATGATCAGCGGAAAGACTACAACCTTTGGACTTCATTGAAAAATGGGGCAACTGGTTTAGGCTGGGATTCAAGTACGGGGACCTTGAATTGTTCGGATGAATGGTGGGAGAAAAAAATGAAGGTAAATTTGTTTAACACGCTATATTATTCTTACCTTATTTTTAAAAATATTGTATTATTAAGAAATCTAATTATTATATGTGTGCGAGATGTGCGACCACCGCAACAAGTTTACCTCTCAAAAAGAGTACAAAATACTAGAAACCACCAGGCATGTACCTGTCAATGTATAATGTATGTCAAACAGAAGGGGGGGGGTTGAATAAGTGTACGCCGGTTTTAAATTATTGAACAGTTTGTTTTAAAACTTCGATTCTAGTTTTATGTGAATTCACTTGCATA